>PISX010011380.1:0-65592 GCA_004024625.1 Mellivora capensis | reverse complement strand
GCATCCTCGCCAGCATCTGTCATTTCCTGACTTGTTAATTTTAGCCATTCTGACTGGTGTGAGGTGATATATCATTGTGGTTTTAATTTGTATTTCCCTGATGCCGAGTGATGTGGAGCACTTTTTCATGTGTCTGTTGGCCATCTGGATGTCTTCTTTGCAGAAATGTCTGTTCATGTCCTCTGCCCATTTCTTGATTGGATTATTTGTTCTCTGGGTGTTGAGTTTGCTAAGTTCTTTATAGATTTTGGACACTAGCCCTTTATCTGATATGTTGTTTGCAAATATCTTCTCCCATTCTGTCAGTTGTCTTTTGGTTTTGTTAACTGTTTCCTTTGCTGTGCAAAAGCTTTTGATCTTGATGAAATCCCAATAGTTCATTTTTGCCCTTGCTTCCATTGCCTTTGACGATGTTCCTAGGAAGACGTTGCTGTGGCTGAGGTTGAAGAGGTTGCTGCCTGTGTTCTCCTCAAGGATTTTGATGGATTCCTTTCTCACATTGAGGTCCTTCATCCATTTTGAGTCTATTTTCGTGTGTGGTGTAAGGAAATGGTCCAATTTCATTTTTCTGCATATGGCTGTCCAATTTTCCCAACAGCATTTATTGAAGAGGCTGTCTTTTTTCCATTGGACATTCTTTCCTGCTTTGTCGAAGATTAGTTGACCATAGAGTTGAGGGTCTATGGGCTCTCTATTCTGTTCCATTGATCTATGTGTCTGTTTTTGTGCCAGTACCATACTATCTTGATGATGACAGCTTTGTAATAGAGCTTGAAGTCCGGAATCGTGATGCCACCAACTTTGGCTTTCTTTTTCAATATTCCTTTGGCTATTCGAGGTCTTTTCTGGTTCCATATACATTTTAGGATTATTTGTTCCATTTCTTTGAAAAAAATGGGTGGGGTTTTGATAGGGATTGCATTAAATGTGTAGATTGCTTTAGGTAGCATAGGCATGTTCACAATATTTGTTCTTCCAATCCAGGAGCATGGAACATTTTTCCATTTCTTTGTGTCTTCCTCAATTTCTTTCATGAGTACTTTATAGTTTTCTGAGTATAGATTTTTAGCCTCTTTGGTTAGGTTTATTCCTAAGTATCTTACAGTTTTGGGTGCAATTGTAAATGGGATTGACTCCTTAATTTCTCTTTCTTCTGTTTTGTTGTTGGTGTAGAGAAATGCAACTGATTTCTGTGCATTGATTTTTTATCCTGACACTTCACTGAATTTCTGTACAAGTTCTAGCAGTTTTGGAGTAAAGTCTTTTGGGCTTTCCACATATAGTAACATATCATCTGCAAAGAGTGAGAGTTTGACTTCTTCTTTGCCGATTTGGATGTCTTTAATTTCTTTTTGTTGTCTGATTGCTGAGGCTAGGACTTCTAGTACTATGTTGAATAGCAGTGGTGATAATGGACATCGCTGCCATGTTCCTGACCTTAGAGGAAAAGCTTTCAGTTTTTCTCCATTGAGAATGTATTTGCGGTGGGTTTTTCATAGATGGCTTTGATAATATTGAGGTATGTGCCCTCTATCCCTACACTTTGAAGAGTTTTGATCAGGAAGGGATGCTGTACTTTGTCAGATGCTTTTTCAGCATCTATTGAGAGTATCATATGGTTCTTGTTCTTTCTTTTATTAATGTATTGTATCACACTGATTGATTTGCAGATGTTGAACCAACCTTGCAGCCCTGGAATAAATCCCACTAGGTCGTGGTGAATAATCCTTTTAATGTACTGTTGAATCCTATTGGCTAGTATTTGGTGAGAATTTTCGCATCTGTGTTCATCAAGGATATTGGTCTGTAATTCCCTTTTTTCGATGGGATCCTTGTCTGGTTTGGGGATCTAGGTGATGCTGACCTCATAAAATGAGCTTAGAAGTTTTCCTTCCATTTCTATTTTTTGGAACAGTTTCAGGAGAATAGGAATTAATTCTTCTTTAAATATTTGGTAGAATTCCCCTGGGGAGCTGTCTGGCCCTGGGCTTTTGTTTGTTTGGAGATTTTTGATGACTGTTTCAATCTCCTTACTGGTTATGGGTCTGTTCAGGTTTTCTATTTCTTCCTGGTTCAGTTGTGGTAGTTTATTTGTCTCTAGGAATGCATCCATTTCTTCCAGATTGTCAAATTTGTTGGTGTAGAGTTGCTCATAATATGTTCTTAAAATTATTTGTATTTCTTTGGTGCAGGTTGTGATCTCTCCTCTTTAATTCATGATTTTATTTATTTGGGTCCTTTCTCTTTTCTTTTTGATAAGTCTGGCCAGGGATTTATCAATCTTACCAGTTCTTTCAAAGAACCAGCTCCTAGTTTTGTTGATTTGTTCTATTGGTTTTTTTGTTTGTTTGTTTCTATTTCATTGATTTCTGTTCTGATCTTTATTATTTCTCTTCTCCTGCTGGGTTTAGGCTTTCTTTGTTGTTCTTTCTCCAGCTCCTTTAGGTGTAGGGTTAGGTTATGTATTTGAGACCTTTCTTGTTTCTTGGGAAAGGCTTGTACCTCTATATATTTTCCTTTCAGGACTGCCTTTGCTGTGCTTCTGTATAATTTCCGGGAGAAGGGAAAAGATACTGATTTGGATACTTTGTTTATATCAGAAGTTCTGAAAAATTACCTCCTTAAAAGAAAAACCAAATCCTGTTATTCCCAGCTTGAAGTTCTTTGTGGCTTCACATTCTGCCTAGAATAAAATCCAAATTCTGTTGTATTAATCCATCTGGTGTGGTGGCCTAACCTCTGTTCATCTGTCTGACTTGACCTTAAACCTCCCTCACACACATCATGCTCCAGGCATGTGGATTATCGTGGGGCTCTTCGAACATACCAGGTTCTTGCTCACCTAAGGGTCTTTGTCCATTAAACTCATCTTTTTCCCCCTCTTTGGTCTCTGCATTCCTTACATTAGCTCCTTCTCATTTTATAGGTTTGAGCTTAAATAACACATTTAGAGCAGTGCCTTCTCTGACCATCCCATTCCAGCCCCTTGCGTGTGATGGCAGCAGAAAACAGCACCCCAAAATATGTGCTTGGCATATTGATTTTTCTGTGCTGTAGGAACCTGAGAACCAGCAAATGCAAGGAGGAGCTTTCTCTGAACTCCCTTCTATGCCTAAAGACGGATCCTCCAAGAGGAACTCACTTGTCATACATCTCCTTCCCTGGAGTTTCATTAACCAGGAAAGATGGACTCTTATCACAGGAGAGGAGACCAGAAGTCGACACCACACCCAGACAAACTTCATCACAAACCATCATACCTCCAATCTGTTCTTCTAAGGGCCCATTCATCTTTCCTAAAAACAATTTACTCTCCCCTAAGAGGCCTACCTCCCACTCCCCTTTCCCTATTAGGATGGCATGTAATCCTGAATTCTAAGGGGGTCTTGGGGAGTCACTCAGTTTTCCTGGTATCTCCCACGTGTATATGTGGTATACATGTTAATACGCTTCTGTTTGTTTTTCTCTTTTTGATCTTTTATTGTAGGGATCTCAGCTGGGACATTAGCAGAGGGAAATTATTTCCTCTCCACACTTGCTTCTTTCATGGTATTTCATACATTTTGTGATTATTTGTCTCTTTCCCTTCTCTCTCTCCTCCCTTTCTTCCCACTTCCCTCTTTTCTTTTCCTTATTTCTCTGCTTCCATCCCTCCCTTCCTTTCTCTCTCTAAGCTTTAGGAGGACAGTGAAAGAATGATGATTATCTTGTTCTCTGTTTATCTTCAGCTCCTAACAGTGTCTGTCATCAATGTGTGCTTGGTAGGCATTTGTTAAAAGAATAAATACATTAAAACATGAAGATTGTTTTCACATATGAGTGTCCTATTTCAGTAGGGAAATTGATAGGGTCTGTTGTTTGTGTTAGAGAACAAGCAAGTTGGAAGGTGGTTTGGAGACCATTTCTTAGAAGAGATGGTTACAGGAATAAGGGATATTTCATTTTGGAAAAAAGAGAAGTTTGGAGATAGAAATTAATAACCTTCAAATACAGGTAATTTAATCTTTCAGAAAAGTGTTTTGTTTTTTTTTTTTTTCTCAGAATCACCTGGAGGGCTGTTTAAAAATATGGAGTCCAGGCTGTACAATGATCTTTGATTCACTGGGTATGGAGTAGGACTAGAGAATCGGGATTTGTTTGTTGGTTTGTGTGTTTGGCTTTTTAACCCCAGCTAGTCCTTTATATCAGAAAGTATCAAGAATGCTGTCTTGTAAGAGGTACTGTTGTTACTGTGGGAGAAAGTGGAATGCATGGGTTGAAGTCCTAGAAAGACGATTTTGGACAAAGGGAAGCTGTTTCAGGCTAGAAGGACACCAGAGTGGCTGAGGCCGCCTCCCTGGAGGGGTGCCCATAGAGCCTGTCACCCCTCCAGGGCAGGGAGTGAATGAGAGCCCTGGTAATGAGGCTGAAATCTTGGATTCAAGGAAATGCAATTTTAAATCCTTGGGGCTTGCTGTTATGGTGCCAGTGGGGAGAGACAGGAGACAAGATAGTAACAAACAAGGAAAAAAACCACATACACAAAACCAAAGGGGGCTGGAAGCACTACCAGGGATATAACGGAGCCCTCAGAGGCCTGGAAGAGCACAGGGCACCTGGTACTTTCTGCACAGGCAGAGTCCCAGAACAAATGACAAGCATGATGAAATAAGCTGCCGTCCCATTTAGTAACTAGATGATCTTGAAGTGCAAGGATCTCAGCAATGAACTTGCACAACTGTTCTGCATTTGCAAATAGAAAATTATAAGGAAACGTGAGGAAATGGACTACAAAGCCACAGGATGAGGAACTTGCCAGAAATTGTTTCTCTGTGGTGGGTAATTCCCCAGGGAGTCCCAGGCGGAAGAGAAGGCTATGGCCATTCTGACTTCCAGGGGCCACGAGTCAAATGCAAAAGGTCTGGTTTGTTTCTGGATCATGAGGCTGCCGCAGAAACAAAGGTTGGTTCTAGAAACTCATCCTAGATTGACCTGAGGAAGCCTCACAAAGGCAGGGCTCAGCATCATCACCATTAACATTTACTAAGTCACAAATATTACCTATGATTTCATCCTCATAAAAACCCTGAATGATGGACTATATTACTCTGTTTCCCAACAAGGAGACTAAGGCTCTGAGATGGTACCTGTATTGCCCAACGGAACACCACTATTCCCTGAACAAAAGCCTATTGGGTATTTTCTAGGGACTACTAAGTGAAAGAGAGGCCACATTTGAACTCGTATCTCACTCCAAAGCCCACACTTTTTTAAAATCCATTTTAACAATAAGGAAAATGCTATCACAAACCTGTAAGAGAAATTCCAAGAATCCAAAAGAAAAATTGGCAAAAGGCATGAATAAACAGGTTTCCAAAAAATTAATACAAGTGAATTTAAAGGGCATCAGTGGGGTATAAAAATTCAAGGACATCACAATAAAAGGAAAGCAGGGAATAAGCAATGGCATATCTGTTGGAGAATATGTAAATTAGTGTAACTTCTTTGGAGGGCAAGTTGACAGGTAGTATCTATGAAGATTTCAAATGCACATTCCCTTTGGGGCACCTGGGTGGCTTAGTCAGTTAAGTATCTGATTCCTGATTTGGGCTCACGTCATGATCTCAGGGTCCTGGATTGAGCCCCACATCAGGCTCCCTGCTCAGCAAGGAGTCTGCTTGAGAATTCTCTTCCTCTCCTTCTCTCCCACTCCAAAATAAATAAATCTGAAAATAAATTCACATTCCTTTGGCCCAGAAATTCTACTCCAGGATTTTGTAAATTTGTATATATATATATGTATATAAAATATATCAAATATATAAGTATATACATATATATACACACGTACAAGCAAAGATATACCTGAAGACACTTCGGTGTTTTTTGTTCAAACAAAAGGCCAGAGAAGCAACCCAAATGACCTTCAGTTGGAGACTTAGTAAAGAAATCATGGTAAAATACAAAATGAAAAAAAAATTTTTCAAAACCCACACTTTGGGGACTACTAGGGAATTCTGTTCCTCAATAATAGTAAGGAGACTCTAGTCATGGCACATTGTAGGGAGAGATGTTGAGTTTTGTACTATTTCAAGATCACTTGCAAATCGGCCTTATTTTGAGTCTTTCATCAGCACAAAGAAGCAGACAGAGCAGGTGTTGTCCCACTCTGTAGATGGACAAGGGAACAGGGATGCTGGGAGGTTGAGCTATCCAATCTAATGGGGAGAAATGACTGTGGCCTAGAACACAGCTTTGTGGACCCGTCCCCCGTGTGCTTTGTGATACTAGGTATTTAGAAAAATAGACATCTGTGGTGGGGGGTGACACCTTCCTCTGGCAAAAGGGACAAGATCAAGGAATCATTTTTTAAGTTGATCTGGAGTGGGCTGTTTGGGATGGACTCACAGCTTGTTCTGCTGGCAAGGTGGTTTCTCCGGTGCCTGGTAACACCTGCCCTCCTTTCACATGCAGGAGAGCACACAGTTCTGGACACTTTCACTGCTGGTACTGTCCAAAAATAAAGGCAATTCTTTTTGATACATACCCTCTGATGTGAACCAACCCTGTAGCTGAGGAAGTTCTGCAATCACTCTATGGCAACAGAATTATGTCTGCTTTTCCTCTATAGTAGGGTTTCCAATCCTGAATGCTCACTGGACCCATCTGGGGGAAGTATGTTTTGGAGATGGTGCATACTAGCTCATAAAAACTGGGTCAGAAATCTTCAGAAAGTTTGAGAAGGAATGGTGGAATAAACCCATTATTTAAAATAATTATATAAAGGTATAGTTAGCTAAATTATATTAAGAACAACACTTATTACTCCTTAACTATCTTACTCTTCTCTGTACTCTCGAGGTTATTTTCATGTGTTGTGTTTGCATGGAAACACTATATAATGGAATGCACCTGTTCATCTCTTCCCAGTTCCTTGTCCGTGATGGCACATGGCTGGCTAAAAATTGACCATGATGGGGCCCCTGGGTCGCTCAGTTGGTTAAGTGTCTGCCTTCAGCTCAGGTCATGATCCCAGAGTCCTGGGATCGAGCCCTGCATCGGGCTCTCTGCTCAGCAGAGAGCCTGCTTCCCCCTCTCCCTGCTTGCCTCTCTGCCTACTTGTGATCTCTGTCAAATAAATAAATAAACTCTTAAAAAAGAAACAAAAAGTACATGGAAACCAATGAAAATGATAACATAGCAGTCCAAAACTTTTGGAATGCAGCAAAAGCAGTCCTAATAGGGAAGTTTATAGCATTACTGGCCCACTTCAAGAAGCAAGAAAAATCTCAAGTTAAAAGTATGTCTGTTTGGAACCATCACACTGTCAATAACGCAAGAAGTTGAGGAAATACTCTTTCAGCTTTCTAAGTTATCTGATTAAACTAAGTTACTCAAGTTATTGACAAGTAAAATTCTGACATATATTTTACATGGTTCATTTTCATTTTCCTTAACAACATAAATTAAAATACCAACATTTATATCTGAACTACAGTCCTTTTTCAACTGCAACTGTGTGTCAACCAGAAATGCAAGAGTTCGCTGAGAGTTAACGAAAGCATTCTGTGAGATTTAATTGGCTAAATGAAATTTACAACAGAGGGTATTGTGTTTTATTTTTATATATAAATTGTGTACTACCTTTTATCCTTTATGTTACTAACACATGTAATATGCTTATGTAGGTATATGTATGCAGATTTTTTTCTTTTGGAGAGTTGCTTATTAAACATTACTACCATATCATTATTGCTGTGGAGCTTTAAAAATCACTAATACCTGGAAGAAAGTCATCATCAAGGTGGTGGAATAGGTGACACCACCCTTTGTTTCCAGTAAAAAACAATTAGACAGTGATCCATAAACAAAAGTAGCCCTTGGAGGACGTGAGTCCAGCAATGAACTTGTAGCAACACAGTGGAGTATCAAGAATAACAAAAAATGGAGCATAACTACAGAGAAGGGTTGTAAGGAGGGTGTGTAGCTGAAATGTCTGGCGACAGCTGGAACATAGAAGAATAGATTGGGCCATCAACATCAAAGGGTGCTATTGGATTTCCTAGTGGCCTGCTCATGATGTACCCTGGATGTGTTCATCACTGAGGACCTCAACAGGCTCTGAGACGGCCACAGACTCCCTGCAGCTGTCATAGCTGAGGACCCCATAGTGCTTTTTGGCATGGATCCCAGGGGCCTGCCCTAAAGAGGACACCTACACATTACTAGCTAGCCAACAGTTATCACTGCTGTAGACCCCTCGGAGAGGGAGATGCTACTGTGGCCTGGCCCCAAGAATGAGCTGCTCTTGTGTCATCCTGGGCTTGGGCCTGACACCCCTCCCCCAGCCCTGCATTGGCACCGGACCCAGGGGCCATGGCTTCTCTGTGTGCACCTGTCCTTAGTTACCAGACCCACTGTCACTATGCCTGTTCCTTGAGTTAGCTGGACCCCAGCTCTGTGGCTCCTCTGTGAGTGCCCACACTGGGGAACCTAGAACTACCACTGCGGCAGGTGTGCCTACCCCTTGAACCCTGGAGCCACAGTCCCTCTGCTCATACTCCCACTCAGGACCCTGGCTCCACAGCCATTCTGTGAGGACCTGTGTCTAGGGCACTGGGCTACCACCTCAATGGGCACATCGACATCCTGAACTCCAGAGCCATGGTTACTATGCACATACCTGTGCTTAGGACACAACTCCACAGCTACTCTGGAAGTGCCCATCCAAGGGTACTGGAGCCATCTGCAGTGGGATCTGGACCAATTATAACTCTGCACAGGTCTGTGCAATAGATCACTGGTTCCATGGCCCTCTGGGTGCCTGTATATCAGACACTGGTGCCATCACCACTGGGAACACACTCAAAAGCCAGAACTAGTACCAGAGTGAGTCCCTTGGCCACAGCTTCCCCTATGGGAGAAAAGGAGATCAGGAAGAGCCCAGAACCTTTGCCACTAAAGACCCCAACAGCTCTCACTCTTTCTATGGTCACCTATGGTGTTGGCTGCTGAGGACCCCTGCAATCCTTGCAAACATTGGCCTTGGCTGATGCAGAAGCACCAGACTACACCGCTGTGCCCTTGTTGGAGCAGGAACTGCCACATTCCACCTGGCCAATGCCCTTGCCCACACCCATAGGTAAATGTCTTTCCCCACTAAAACCAGTCCATAAAGTCTGGAAGACATGACTGCTACATCAAATGCATAGACGTTGACACAAGGCTACAGAAACGTGAAAAATCAAGGAAACATGACACTGCCAAAGGAACACAACAATTTTCTAGGAACTGACCACCAAGAAATAAATTGTTGGACAAATGATGCAAAATGAAACAAACGATGCAAAAGAAAACTCAATGAGCCATAACATAGATAGGCAACTCAGTGAAATCAGGGAAATAATAATATAAACAAATGGCAAGTTCAACAAAAAAATAGAAATCATAAAAAAGAACAAGAGATTTTAGATTTGATGAGTACAATGAATGAAATAAAAAAATAAAATAGAGAGCATCAACAGCAGACTTAATGGCACCAAAAAAAGAATCTGAAAACTAAGAAGTCATTTGAAATTACCCAGTTAGAGAAACAAAAAGACCAAAGAATGAAAAAGAATGAAGAAAGCCTGCTGGTAAAGGAAACAACCAACAAAATGAATAGGCAACTTATGGAATGGGAGGAAATATTTACAGGCCATATATCTGATAAGGAAATAATATCCAAAATATATAAGGAATAACATGGAGGACATTAGGAGAAGGAGGGGAAAAATGAAGGGGGGAGCCAGAGGAGGAGATGAACCATGAGAGACTATGGACTCTGGGAAACAAACTGAGGTTTTTAGAAGGGAGGGGAGTGGGAGGATGGGTGAACCTCGTGGTGGGTTTTAAGGAGGGCACGGATTGCAGGAGCCCTGGGTGTTATATGCAGGCAATGAGTTATGGAACACTACATCAGAAACTAATGATGTACTGTATGGTGACTAACATAACATAATAAAAATAAAATAAAATAAAATAACAAAAACAACCTTAAAAACCTATAATATATAAGGAACTCATATAACTCAGTAGCAAAAACCAAACAAACAAATAAAAAACTCTAAATAACCCAATTAAAAAATGGATGAAGGAGACGAATAGATGTTTTTACAAAAAAGACAGAGGGCAGGTATATGGAAACATGCTCAACATCAATAATCACCAGGGAGAATGCAAATCAAACCACAATGAGATATCACGTCACACTTGGTAGGATGGCTATTATGAAAAGTCAAATACAAGTGTTAGTGAGGATGTGGAGAAAAGGGAGTCCTTGCGCACTGTTGGTGGAGATATAAATCGGTACAGCCACTAGAGAAAACAGTATGAAGGGTCCTCAAAAAATTAAAAACAGAACAACCATATGATCCAACAATCCCACTTCTCGGTATGTATCCAGAGGAAATAAAGTCACTATCTCAAAGACATATCCAAACTCCCCTGTGGGTTGCAGCATTAAATTCACAGTAGCCAAGATAATATGGAAGCAAGCTTAGTGTTTGTTAACGATGAATGGTTAAGGAAAATGTGATCTGTATCTATCTATCTACATACAATGGAATATTATTTAGTCCCAAAAAAGAGGAAATTCTGCCATGTACAACAAAATGGATGAACCAGGAGGACATTTTGCTAAGTGAAATAAGCCAAACAGAGAAAGACAAATACTGCATTATTCCACTTACATGGTGAATCTAAAGAATAAGTCAAACTCATAGTAACAGAGAGTAGAATGCTATGACCAGGGGCTGAGGGATGGGGGAAAAGGGAGCTATCTGGCAAAGAGTACAAACTTTCAGTTATAAAAATGTAGGTTAAGTTCTAGATACCTACTGTGTAGCACAATGGCTACAGTTAATGTATTATATACTTGATTGAGAATAGCTCTCAAGTGTTCCCACTAAAAGGAAAACAAAATTTATCGATGTGAGGGGACGGATGTGTTATTTAACTTTTGTGATAACCATGTCATGATGGATATGTATATCAAAACATCTCAGACATCTTAAATATATCATTTTATTTGTCAATCAGACTTCACTAAAGCTGCAGGAAAATGGCTCATACTTGGATTCCGTTCCCCAAGTTTCCATGTACCAGTTTCTGACTTAACAATTATATCAGCCTCAGACTGGGAATTAGTGCCACAGAAGTTTCCAGAATTGAATTCTAGAAAGTTTAGGTTGGGCCATTGGGCCAGGACTGGCTTCACAGAAGATATGGATCCCCTCCCAGGCTCAGGTGACTACAGAGCAGCTTTCCCCTCTGAGATGCAGCCAGCCTGTCTCAAGCAACGACACATAAGCTCCCAGCTGTCAGAAAGATCCCAGCGAAGGCTGTGAAGGAAGCTTGGTTTAAATGAAATATGATGGATAATGCAGGGCTTACAAATCTAAGCTCCAGATTACGGGAAGAGGAAGAAAGTGTGAAGACTGACTTGTCACAGGCAACTAGGTATGTACGGGTTGGCAGTAGTATACCATCAGAGATCTTTTTGAAGGAGGCCAGAAGTAGCCCAGGGCCAAACTTAAAGAGGTTATGCCTCTAATTAATAAGACATGTTAACACACACACACACACACACACACACACACACACACACACGCCAGAGGCTGAAATACAGATCTTTTAGGAAGAACGTCTGCCTAAATCCATAGTTTCTTATTTTTTCTCCTTTGGCTTTTAAGTTATTCTTTATACTTTGTCTTCCTATCAATTCCTTTCTTTGATCTTATAATAAATACATCTTACTCATTCTTATTGAAAAGAATCAGAGTAACTCCATGTTCTTTCCAAGCCTCCTGAGAGCCAGCAGACTGCCAAGAGGCTGGCCAATTAGCCCAGGATGAGGCTCTCGGGAGGGTAGGAAACCAGGGCTAGAGATTGCAAGGAAATGAAAGGAAAAGAGCTGTTAAAAGGTCAGCCCATGTCTACTTCTCCTGATCACAATCAGGTAAAATTCAAAAAGACCAGCTAAAGCGAAGCCTATAGGGGGTAAGGCGGGAGAGGGGGTAACCATCGTCCTCTGCTCTGACTCACACATCTCAGCTATCCAAACGTCCCTCCCAGGGTACTGCAGAGAGACTAGTGGGGAATGCAGAGCAGCCTGGATTGTTCTACAATAATTCCATCTTCTATAATACATTAGGACTGACTTCAGTGATGCACACACTTCAAGTAGTTTTAAGAGATAAGGATTAGAACAAGAAATAGGAAAGAGCTAAAATGAGGTCCTTGTGGCAAGCTGCTACTTATCCCCCACATCTTAATTCTCTTCTTTCTTATTAATACAGCTACCATTTCCTAACTAGGCAAAAGATTATCTAGAATAAAACCCACTTGGCAGTGTGTTAAAAGTTCTGAAAATAAGACAAGGTTATGTGAGATTCTAGAAAACATCCTTACAGGGAGGGATGCATTCTTTGTATCTTCCTCCTTCTTATTGACTGAATGAAGACATAAAAACTGGAATGTTTCCAGCTGTCTTGAATCATTGGGGATGACGAAGAGCAAGATGGAAGGAGCCAGAATTCCAGCTGCTGGTAAGATGGAGTAGACATTGCACCTTGTCGTTCCCACTGAACACAGCTATAAAGCCTGGATGGAATACTTGGAACTGATATGTGAGGACTCTAAAAAATAAATGATAGTAGGAAGATTGGGGAAGAAGACCAGAATTCTAAGAATCACCAAATCAGTTATTCATTCCCCCCCTTTCTTTCTTCTGTTATCCCCCAGCCAGGACTCAAAGCATCCTGAAACCAGAAACTAGGCTCTAAGACATGGATGTGAGCAGAAAGGTTTAGTTCTGGCTTCAAGAGTAGGAAAGGGGATTCTTAACATATTGATATATCCTCTTTGTTTTCTTCATTCTCTTGTACCTTAACCCTGAGGGAATCCTGTGACAGTGGTGTGAGTGGAGAGACAGTGGGGGTGGAGTGTAACCTGCAAGTACCTGAAGCTTAAACAGGGAAAGTTTCCTCTCTGATCAAAGGGGCTGTGGTCCCACAAGTATAAGCTTCTATTATGCTTTGTCCCTCTGACTTTCTGCCACTTGGCCTCTGTTCCCACAGGTGCAGTTGTGGGAAATACGCAGCAAAGAAAAAAAAAAGCCTACTTTTCTGGCCATTGGACAACAAAGAGGAGCCCCAAGAAATCAGAAAGTACCAGAAATATGACAGAAATGGGGAAAATTGGGGAAAGAAATCCCCAAAAGCTCCTGGGTTCATTCTCAAATTGTGTGTAGTTGGACCTGACCCTAATAGCACACCCTAGACATGGGGAATGAGCTCCTGGTTAGGCCACTGCCTAAGTCCCAGACTGGCCATAGAGAGGCACACAGGACTGACATACATGAAGAGCACAGCAAAGACATTAAAAACAGATTTGACTCTGGCATTACATTCCACAGAAGACTGGTCAGAACTTAATGCCTGAACCCAAGCAGATCTAAAGCCTTAATATTCAAAATGTCCAGGATACAAGGTGAAATTATTCGGTATATTAACAACCAGAAAAATCTCAATTTATATGGAAACAAAAAATCAACAGGCACTATTCCTCAAATGACATAGATGTTGAGATTATTGGACAGTATCTATAGTCAATGTGGGGCTTGAAATTATGATCCTGAGATTAAGAACTGGTTGCTCTACCAACTAAGCCAGCCAGGTGCCCCCCTCCCCAACTTTGTAAGACATTCTTTTTTATAAGTGGGAAATGGAAGCTCAGAGAAGCTAGATTCCTTGTAGAGCTAGAACAGGGAAGAGGCAGAATGTGAGCCCAGGAAGTGATGCTCAGGGACCCAACTCAACCACTATGGACATACAGTGATAGAATGATCTCAGATAACTGTTAGGTTCTGAATCTGATATGCTCAAGTGATGCTACTTTAAAGTAGCAGTTACAAACTGCTGTAAAAAGTAAGAGAGAATTTTTTTTCTAATGTATGGCAAGATAGAAAGACTCAGCAAAGAAACAGAAGATATGAGGATAAAACAAAATAGAAATTTCAGAACTAAGAATACAGTAAGTGTAATAAAAATTTCACTGGATGGATTCAACAGCAAAATGGACATGAAAAAGGTAAGAGTTAGTGAGCTTGCAGATAGAGCAATAGAAGTTATCCAATGTGAATTACAGAGAGAAAAAGACTGGGAAAAGAATTAAGAGCCTCAGGGACTTATGGGACAACACCAAAAGGTCTAACAGAGTCCTACAACATGAGGAGAAAGAATATGTTACAGAAAAAAATATCTGAAGAAATAGGGCTGAAAGCTTACCCAATTTCTCTGAAGACATAAATCTACAAATTCAAGAAGATCAGCAAACCTCAAACAAGATAAACCAAAGAAATCTACATCTAGCCACATCATAATCAAACAGCTGAACAAAGACAAGTGAAAAAAAAAATCTTAAAAGCAGTGAGAGGAAAAACCACACATTGCTTACAGCGGGAAATAATTTAAGGGACAATGTTCATAACTTCACTGATTTGGTTTGCTAATATTTTGCTTAATTTTTCCTCCATCTTTGCTCATGAGAAAGATTGTCTTATAATTTTCCTTTCTTATGTTTTGTCAGATTTTGAGTTCAAGATTATATTGACTTTTAATACAAATAGGGGGGAGGTCTCTCTTTTTCTTCTTATAGCTTGCATAAGACTATTTTATTTGTATTTAAGTTTGTTTGGTAGAACTAGTTGGGAAGCCATCTGTGGTTCAAGTTTTCTTTGTGGGATTTTAAAGAGTCAACTGAATTTCCTTTAGGGTTTCTGGGCATTCGAATTTTCTACTTTATCTTGAGTCAGTTCTGGTAAGTTATATTTTTCCAAGTGTTTACTCATCTCATCTAAATTTCCAAATGTATAGGCACAAAGTTGTAGATTTAATTTTTTTAATGACTGCATCATCTAAAGTGAATTTGCCAATCATCTTTGGGTTTTGATTTTTCTCTCTTCACTATTTCATCATTTTCTGTATTTATCTTTATTATTTTCCTCCTCTCATTGCCTTTGAGAGTATCTTGCTAGCCTTTTTCTAAATCTTCATCTCATTTTCTAACTAAAGCTCAATAATTTCTACCCTTTTATCTTTTCATATATACACATAAGCATGTAAGGTTATAAATATCCTTGTCAGTTCTGTTTTATATTATCTCTTAGTTGTAATAGGTAGTGTTATTTTTATGATCATTTATCTTGAAATAATTATAATTTACTTTAAGATGAGAGACAGTCCAGCATTTTGATTACAACTGTGGAATCTAGGGCTTTACTGACTGAATGTAGCACTGCCAGCTGTGTGCGCACTGGTAAATCACTCCTTGGGGCCACTGATTCCTTTGTTTGTGGAAATGGAAGAAAATAACAATGATGTTTACCTTGGGTGGATTTCTGTACGGATTAAATGGAGTCTGGCACCCAGTAAGAGCAAGGTACATGTTCGCTGTTATGCAGTAGCTGCTATTTCTTCTTTGATTCACTTATTGTCATTCCTTAATTTCCAAACATTTTTTTCTAGCTGTATTTTACAATTTATTTCTAGTTTCAATACATTGTATTCAGAGAATATTTTCTGTAGGATTTCAGTTGCTGGTGATCCAGTGAATCACCAAAGTGCTAGAAATATTCTGGGCACCTGGGTGGCTCAGTTGGTTAAGCAGTGGACTCTTGAGTTGGGCTCAGGTCATTATCTCAGGGTCACAAGATTGAGCCCAGTGTCAGGCTCTGTGCTGGTATGGAACCGGCTTAACTTTTTCTCTTCCTTTCCCTCTGCCCTTCTTCCTGTTCACTCACTCACTCTTCTCTCTTGGTCTCAAAACAAAACAAAACAAAACAAAACAAAAAAACAACAAAAAACAAAACAAAACAAAAAGCTGGAAATATTTCACATGTGTTTGAAAAGACAATGTAATCTGCAGTGTTGGGTGCAATGTTATGCTGTATTGGTGTATCAGTCAGTCTCCTCCAAGCGAAGTGGAAACCATTCCAGGTATTTCAGAGAGAATTTAATACAGGAAGTTGGTTACAAATTTGTTATAGAGCTAGAAAAGAAAAAAAAAAAAAAAAAAAAGGAGGGGACGGGGAATGCTTAGTAACTGTAGAATGCCATTAGCATTCTTCATTCTCCCAGGAGAAAAAGTTAACATGGCTTTATCCAAGAGCCTAGTATCCCTGCACATTTGAAGATGCTTGAGCGCCCACTCTTGCCATTAGAACCATCACTGTTGCTTTGTGCAAATAGGAGCCTGCACAGGGACAGATGATGTAGGACCCCAGCAACCAGCAATCACATGGATTGCTGCTGCTGGTGGAGTTGCAACCAAAAACAGAAAAGAAAAAGGGTTTCCCATTCCCTTCTGCCTTCTGATTTCTGACCAGTACCTCCCATGGATAGACTATAAACTGAAACCAACTGACAAAGGTTGACAAAGGAATCTGGAAACACGCTTTGTGGGATTTAAGCCTCTTTTAAGACAAAGCAAATGCTCAGAATGTTAATGACTGACCAACTTAAATGTGTTCAGATCTTCTATATCTTTGCTGATTTCTCTGTTCTGTTTGTTTTATCAATTATTGAGATAATAGATTGGTGTATTTCTTAGAGTTCTGTCCATTTTTTCCTTAATTACTTGGATGCATACAAATTTAATGTTTTTAGAGCTTCCCGGTAAATTGAATCTTTTTTTTTTTTTTTAACCAATTACAAAGTGACCGACTTTATCTCTAGTAAACATTTTTGTCTTAAAGTCCATTACTGTGATATGATAGTTTGTTCTAAGTTGGGGTCCCTAAGAGCAGAACAGAGACAGGGATTCTGATGCAAACTTTACCATTTTACCAATTTTTAAGTATACGGTTCCTTAGCATTAAGTACATTCATATTGTTGTGTAACCATCATTGCTATAGATTTTTTTGTAACTGCCCTAAGACCAAGGCAGTTTCCATTTTTCCTGGTTTGCAGAAAGTTGTCATAAATGTGTGTTAAATTTTGTTAAATGTTTTTTCCTCTGAGATAATTATGTTTTTTTCTTTTATACTGCTAATTTAATAAATCATATTAGACTGTTTTTAGAATATTCCATCAAAATATTTTGGATTAAAACCCACTTGTTCATGGTGGAATACTATTTTAATATATCGATGGATTCATTTTACACTTTGTTAAGGATTTTAAAGTTTATGTTCATGAGTAGGATGGCTCTGTAATTTGTCTTTCTTTTAATATCTTTGCAGTTTTGCTCTAGCTAAGCTGGTCTCATAAAAACAAACTGGGAAATGTTTCTTCTATTATTTAAAGAATTTTGTGAGGGTAGAATTATTTCTTCCTTAAATTCTTGCTGTTTCTTTCCTTAAGTGTTCATCACTAAATCCATCTAGGTTTGAAGTTTTCTTTGTGGAAAGGTTAATTACAAATTCAGTTCAACAGATATCCTATCTCTTCTTGTGTCTTTGGTAACTTGTATTACTGGCATAAAGATGCCTGTAGTATTCACTTATCCCTTTACTGTATGTAATATTGCAGTTACCTTCTGATACTGGCATTTAGAGTTTTCTCTCTCTTTTTAAAAATTCAGTCTTGTCAATGTTTACCAATTTTATTGATCTTTCAAAGAAGCAATTTTGACTTTTAAACATTTTATTGATTTTTTTCTATTTTCCTTTTTAAAATTACTGTTCTTACCTTTAACCTTTCCTTCCTGTTACTTATTTTGGGTTTAATTTGTTGTTCTTCGTCTAGCACGACATCTAGAGACATGTCTAACTAACATCTAGACATTAAAACAATGTTTAGATCATTGTTTTAAGGCTTCCTTTCTATTAAGCAGCATTTATGATTATATATTTTCAGAATTTTTCAATTTAATGTATTTTCTATTTTCTTTAATGACTTCTTCTTTGATATATGGGTCATTACGAAGTATGCTGTATAATTTTTAAAATGTGGAGCTTTTATAAGTATCTTAGTTATTGGTTTCTAATTTAACTTTATCGTGCTCAGGACATACATCCTGAATGATTTCAATATTTTGCATATTTTTGAGATTGTGTTATGGCCCAGCAGGTGGTCTATTGTGGAGGATGTTCTATGTGCATTTAATGAGTATATTCCACCATTTTTGGTCATTGTGTCCTAGAAATGTCAATTAGGTTGAGCCACTTAATACCGTTCATTTTTTCTGTATTCTTACTGATTAAAAAAATATCTACTTGGTCTATCTATCATTGAAAGAGAAGTGTCAAAATTTCCAAATTAGTCTATTTCTCCTTTTAGTTCTGCCAAGTTTATTCCCTGCATTTTGAAACTCTAATGAGATACATAAAGATTTAAAATCATTATGTCTTCCTGATGAACTTTTATCCTTTATCCTTTTTATCTTTATAAAATGTTCCTTTTTATCTCTGGTTACAGTCCTTATGATTTTTTCCTCCCTCTACTTAGTACCAAGGTTCAAGACAATTAATTTTCCTTATAGTCTCATGATTGTGTGTGGGCAGACATGGCTACCCTTATACTAATGATGTAGTTATTTGAGGTTCTATAAATAGTGGATGCCACTTTTTTTTTTTTTTTTTTTTTTGAGATGGAGAAAGCTAAAAGAGAAGTAACATCTAGGGAGATAAACCAAAACTTGCAGACATATTATAGTTGAGATTCCTAAGGGATATACAAATATAAATGGAAAAAATTTCTTGAGCCTTCTCTATATGACAAGCACAATTCCAAATATTTTACATGTACTAACGGAGTTAATTTTTTTTTTAAGATTTTCATTTATTTATTTGAGGGAAAGAGAAAGCATGAGAAGAGGGAGGGTCAGAGGGAGATGCAGACTCCTTGCTGAGCAGGGAGCCCAATACAAGACTTGATCCTGGGACTCCAGGATCATGATCTGAGCTGAAGACAGTTGCTTAACCAACTGAGTCACCCAGGCACCCCAAGATTTAATATTTGTAACAGCTCTCTGACAATAACATTATTATTCTCCTTTTTCTTTTCTTCTTCTTTTTTTTTTTTTAAAGTAGTATCTATAGTCAATGTGGGGCTTGAAATTATGATCCTGAGATTAAGAACTGGTTGCTCTACCAACTAAGCCAGCCAGGTGCCCCCCTCCCCAACTTTGTAAAACATTCTTTTTTATAAGTGGGAAATGGAAGCTCAGAGAAGCTAGATTCCTTGTAGAGCTAGAACAGGGAAGAGGCAGAATGTGAGGCCAGGAAGTGATGCTCAGGGACCCAACTCAACCACTATGGACATACAGTGATAGAATGATCTCAGATAACTGTTAGGTTCTGAATCTGATATGCTCAAGTGATCGCGATGCTTGACTGCTCAAATCCTTTTAATGGCTTATCATGGTTCTTAGGCTGAAGACTAAAATTCTTTACCTGTTCAAGGAAGACTTATCTCCTGTCTACCTCCCTAGCTTCATTTTGAGTTACTTTCTCTCTTGGTCTACTTCATTCATACCACTTAATCAAATCATCTCTAAGATTTTCCAGTATAATATACTTTCTCCTCTAAGAGTCTGACATATACTGGACCCCTGGCTTGAAATTCTCTTTCCCTCTATCTTTGTCTCATCATCCTCTAAGTCTCAAATATTACCTCTTCCAGGAAGCCCTCCCTCCTTGGTTAGATTCTCCAGCTTTGAATGCTCACAGCAATCTCCAACACTCATCATGCTTGGAACTGCTTGTTGGGTATATGTCCTCTCTTCTAGGCTTTAAACTCAGTAAAGCCAGGGAGGGTAACTATCTTATTCAAGATTGGGTCCCTATTGCTTAATGAAGGTCTTGACATAGAAGAGCTCTACAGTAAATATTTTTTAAGTCCCAAAGTAAAACTGGCATCTCTTAAAAAAAAAAAGTCATCTTTCTGGGCCCACGGTCTCTGAGAATTCGTGTATCTTATAAACATTTCAGGCACTTTATAGGGCTTATATCCAGGACATAATTCATTATCTGAAAATCAGTTTAGTATTCTCCTGGGACCAACCCTCAGGAGATGAGATGTTTGGGAATTTTGCCTTACAAAATGCTTCCTTTAGAGAAGCATTTCTTCTGGTATTTTGGCCTCATACATCCCAGTCCCATCTGGAAACTACAAATGCAAAGTTATGTATACTTATGAGGAAGCACATGACTACAGCTGTGAAATAATTCATGTTTTTCAGATGCCAAATAAATTTGTTTTAACCAATGAATACAGGGCATAGGGAATTTGTGTATAGAGGGATTGAATTAAAGTATGAAATAGATGTCAGCAAATCCCCCATACCCCAAAGTATTTCCTTGATGCTGCCCTTAGTTCTTGCAACATTTGTTTATTTTGGATAAAAGCAATTGCCCCTTTCTTTTTCTTAAAAGATTTTATTTATTTATTTATTTGAGAAAGAGAGAGAACACACACAAGAGTGTGAACAGGGCAGAGGGGGCGGCAGAGGGGGAGGCAGGATGAAAGAATGTGGAGCAACTTCAGGTGGGGCTTCATCTCATGACTCCTGGAGATCAAGAGCTGAGCCAAAACCAAGAGTTAATCCCTTAACCTACTGAGCCACACAGGTGCCCCTGCACTGCCTCTTTTAAGATGCAAATATCGGGGCACCTGAGTGGCTCAGTCAGTTAAGCAGCTGCCTTTGGCTCAGGTCAGGATCTCAGGGTCCTGGGATGGAGCCCCCACCCTGCTCAGTGGGGAGTCTGCTTCTCCCTCTCCTCCCCCTCCCGCTTGTGTGCATGTGTGCTCACTCTCCCTCTCTCTCTCTTAAATAAATAAATAAATAAATAAATAAATATCGTTTAAAACAATGCAAATATCACCAGAGGTTGAGGTACAGAGCTAAAGGAGGTAGCAGAATGAGCTGCTTTTCATGTTTGCTTCTTTCCTTCTTTCCCCTGCAATTTTGTGTGAATTAGTAAATTGTCTCCTTCCCCAACTGACAGGTAAGTTGAAAATAAGTTGCATGAAGAAGAAAAGGGAGAGAGAAAGCAAGGAAGGGAGTCGCTGCTAGGGTGATCCTTCTTGGAAGCGGGATGGCAAACCCTGGACGCCCACTCAGCAGGAATTCCATAGAATGCCAGGGAGGGAGGACACGGGTCCCATGCAGGCGGGAAGGGAAGCTTCACGAAGAAACTGCATTTGCTCACAACATTTCAAGGGACAAGTTTTTCTTTTTTCATTCAGCTTTGCTTAATGACCTCTATCCTACCCCTTAGCCTGAAAGAAGAGATCTCTTTTAAGACAGTTTTATTGAAGGATAACTGGCATACAATACCCTACGCATATTTCATGCAATTACACAATTTGCTACATGAACACACCTGTGAACTCTTACCACAAACTAGATGATGAACATATCCACCAGCCCCACAAGTCTCTCTGTCCGTTCTGTAAGTTCTTCCTCCTCCCCGTTCCCACCCTCTCTTAGGCAACTACTGATCTTTCTATTACTATAGATTACTTTGCATTTTCTTGAATTTTATACAAATGGAATCACGTTGTATGTATCTTTCATTTGGCGTAATTATTCTGAGATTCGTCCATATTGACTGTATGAATAGTTTTTTACTTTTTCACTCCATTGCACAGATATTTCACAATATGCTTACTCATTTGCCTGTTGCCCATTTGGATTGTCTCCAGCTTTGGGCTATTACAAACAAAGCCGCTACAAACCTTCAGGTGTAAGTCTGTGTTCGTCTCTGTGTGGACATGTGTCTTTAGTTCTTTTGGGTAAATACCACGGACTGGAATGGCTGGGTCACGTGGCAGGAGTATTTTAACTCTTTAGGAAACTGCTGGACTGCTTTTTGAAATGATTGTACTGTTCTGCATTCCCACCAGCAGGCTGTGAGAGGGCTCGTTTTCTGGCATCCTTTCCAGTGTTTGGCATGGCCACACCTTTTAATTTTAGCCGTTCTAATAAGGGTCATTGTGCTATTTCCTTGTAGTTTTAATTTGTATTTCCCTCATGGCTGATGATGTTGAGCATCTTTTCATGTGTTTATTTGCCATATACATCCCTTCTTTGGTGATATGTCTCTTCCAATCCTTTGCCCATTAAAAAAAATGCATTGTTTTCAAATTTTTGAGTTTCGGGAGTTCTTTATACTTCCTGGATATAAAGTCTTTACCACATATATGCTTTGCAAATCCTTTCCTCACTCTTCCAGTTGTTTTTTGGTTTGGTTTGTTCTATTTTTTTTTTAAGATTTTATTTATTTATTTGACAGAGAGAAATATTGCAAATAGGCGGAGGCAGGCAGAGAGAGAGGCAGAAGCAGGCTCCCGGCCCAGCAGAGAGCCCGATGCGGGGCTCGATCCCAGGACCCTGAGATCAATGACCTGAGCAGAAGGCAGAGGCTCTAACCCACTGAGCCACTCAGGCGCCCCGGTTTGTCCTGTTTTTAACAATGTTTTCAGAGAGAAGTTTTTTATTTTGGTGAAGTACAATTTACCAATTTTTGCTTTTATGGACTATGCTTTTGGTATCACGTCTAAGAAACCGTGTAACCCAAGGTCACAAAGATTTTCCTTCTACATTTTCTCCTAGAAATTTTATAATTTTAGTTTTTGTATTTGGGTCTGTGATCCATTCTGAGTTAATTTTTACACGTGCTGGAGGACTGGAGAGAAGTTCTAAATTTTAGCTATGGATTTCCAATTGCTCCTGCCCCATTTGTTGAAAAGACTGTCCATTCTCCACCATGTTGTCTCTGCAACTTTGTCAAAACGCAGTTGCCCAGATATGTGGGGGCCTATTTCTGGACTCTGTTCTGTGCCATTCATTTATTTAATCTTTATGTCAATGCCATATTGTCTTGATTATTGCAGTTTTATAACATGGCTCTAAATCAGCATTAGCCTTCCAAATGTGACTTTCTCCAAGTTATTTTTGGTTATCCTAGATCGTTTACATTTATCTACCAACTTTAAAATCAGCTTGTGAATTTCTAAAAAAAAAAAAAACAAAACTGCTGAAATTTGGACAGAGATTTCATCGCATCTATAGAACAGTTTAGAGGAAATCTGACATCTTAACAATTTTAAGTCTTTCATTGATGAACAAAGCATATATCTCTATTCATTCAAGACTTCTTTAATTTCTCTTAGCTACTTTTGTAGCTTTCAACTCCCATGGTTTAAACATTCTTTGTCAGATTTATCCCTCTGTATTTCACACTATTATAAGTGATACTTTTAAAATTTCAATTTTTGATTGTTAGTAAATAGAGATATTACTTGTTTTTAATATTGATCTTATATACTGTAACTGCTAAATTCATTTAATTCTAGTAGCTTTAAAAAATAGATTCCAACAAATTTTCTTAATAACCATACCAAATATTGGCTACAAATAAAGACAACTTTATTTCTTTCCAATCTGGGTGCTTTTATTTCTTAGTTTTCTCTTGCTGTACTGACTAGAATCTCCAGTACAATGTTGACTAGAACTGGGGAGAGTGGACCTCCTTGTCTTGTTTGGGTTATTAATGGTGAAAGACTGAATGTTTTCCCCTAAGTATTATGGTAGCAGTAAGTTTTTCTAAGTTACTAATATCTAGTTGAAAAATTTGCCTCTGTTCTCAGTTTTCAGAGAGTTTATTTTTCTTTTAACAGGAATGGATGTTGGACTTTATCAATGCTTTTTCTACATCTCTTGAAATGGTCATATGACTTTTCTTTTTAAATAACTTAAAAAAAAGTATGTTAACAGGTGAATCTCACTGATATTCCAGCATCAAAACAATACTGCATTAATGGGATGAATTATATTTGGTCATGATATATTATGCTTTTTTTGTATTGTTGGATCCAGTTTGATAACATTTTGTTTAGGAGATTTGTATATATGGGGTGCCTGAGTGGCTTACTCAGTTAAACATCTGACTCCTGATTCCAGCTAAGGTCATGATCTTGAGGTTGTGAGATTAAGCCCCACATTAGGTTCTGCACTGGGCATGAAGTCTGCTTAGGATTCTCTCTCTCCCTCTTTAAAAAAAGTTTGCATATGTGCTCATGAGGGATTTTGATCTTTAGTTTTCTTTTATTACAATCTGTCTGGGTTTTGGTATCAGAGTAAAGCTGACTCCATAGAATGAGTTGGGAAGTCTTCCTTCCCCTTCAATTTTATGGAAGAATTTGTATAGAATTAACATTATTTCTTCCTTAAATATTCAGTAGAAATCATCAATGAAGCCATCCGGGCCTCGGGTTTTTTGTGTGTGAATGGTTTTAACTACAAAATCAAGTTCTTTTTGATATAAAATTATTCAGTTTGTCTCTTTCGAGATTTGATCCATTTCATCTAAATTATCAAATTATTATAAAGTTGTCCACCATATCACTTTATTGTTTAATATCTTAGAATGGATAGCCATTCTCATTCTCAATTTTGGAAATTTGTGTGTGGCTTTTTTCTTTTCCTGCTCAGTCTGGCTAGAAATTTATCAGTTTTATTGATCATCTTATAAACTTAGCTTTTAATTTTACTGAGTTTCTCTACTGTATTTCTGTTATCTAGCTCACTGATTTTTGTTTTAATATTTATTGTTTCATTTCTTCTGCTTTTTTCTATTTTCTTAAGGTTAAAACTGAGGTCATTGCTAGGATACCTCTATTTCTTTCCTAATGCAAGAATTTAAAGATAAGGGGTAAGGGATGGGCAAAATGGGTGAAGAGGAGTAAGAGATATAAACTTCCAGTTATGGAATAAATTAATCATGGAAATAAAAGGCAGGGCATAGGGAATATAGTCAGTGATAATGTAATAGCATTTTATGGTGACAGATAACAGCCATACTTGTGGTGATCATAGCATAAACTATAGAGAAGTTGAATGTATCTGAAGTTCATGCAGCATTTATGTGTCAATTCTCCTAAAAGAGAAAACAGCTATAAATTTCTCACAAGTGACGGTTTTGTAGCATTCCTTAAATGTGGATTGCTGTATTTTCATTTTTGTCCAGAGGAAAATACTTTCTAATTTTCCTTTTGATTTCTTCTCTGATTCATGGATTATTTGGAAGTGTGTTATTTAACTTTCAAATAATTGGAAATTCTCCAGAGGCCATGGCAATTTGATTCTACTGCTGTCAGAGAACATTCTTTAGATGAACTGAATCCTTCTAACTTTACTAAGACATATTTTATGACCCAGAATTTGGCCTAACAGGGTAAATTTTCCTGTGCTCTTGAAAAGGATGTGAATTCTGCTACTGTTGGGTGGAGTATTGATTAGGTCACGTTGGTTGATGGGTATTGTTCAAGACTTTTCTGTTTTTACTGATTTTTATGTCTATTTTATTAGTTATTGAGAAAGCAGCAATTAAATCTCTGGCTATTGTTACAGACTTGTCTGTTTCTCTTTGAAATTTTAACAAATTTTACTTCATGCACTTTGAAGCTCTATTATTAGATGCATAAACTCTTATTTTTGTTATATCCTCTTGATGAATTGATCCCTCATTATTGTAAAATAACCTCTTTACCACTGGCAATATGCTTTGCTCTGAATATTTCTGATATTAATTTAGTTACTCCAGCTCTCTTTTGATTAGCATGATATACATTTTTCCATTCTTTTACAACTAACTTGTGTCTAACTTATGTCTTTATAGTGAATGAGCATTCACTATATAGAACATACAGTTAGATGCATCTTATTTCTCCCTATAAATCTGACAATCTTTATCTTTTAATTTAATTTTTTTTGAAGATTTTTATTTACTTCTAAGAGAGATAGAGGAAGAAAGAAAGAGAGAGCACATGAGTTGGGGGAGGGCAAGGGGAGAGGGAGAAGCAGACTCCCTGCTGAGCAGGGAACCTGATGTGGGACTGGATCCCAAGACCTTGGGATCATGACCTAAGCTGAAGGCAAACACTTAACTGACTGAGCCACCCAGGTGCCCCCAATTTAAATTTTTATTAGGACACTTAAAGTTGTGTCAGCTCATTTAAAAAAGAATTATTTTTTCTCTATTTCATTTGGTAGTTTCTACTGTCACATCTTCAAGTTCACTGATCTTTTCTTCTGAAATGAGTAATCTGCCATTAATTCCATCCAATTTTCTTTTTTTTTAACCTCAGATATTATAGTTTTTAATATATAGGTCAATTTGGGTTATTTTATTTCCTCCATGTCTACCTGTTTTAACATAGAGAATGTAGTTATAGTGACTGTTTTTAACCTTTTGTTGGCTAAGTTTTACATCTGTGTCAGTTTTTTAAAATTGATTATCCTTATTATTATGGATTATATTTTCCTACTTCTCTAGATAGCTGGTAATTTTTTTTTAAGTAGGCTCTATATTGTGGAGACCAGTGTGGGGCTCAAACTCATGACTGTGAGACCAAGACCTGATCTGAGATCAAGAGTCAGACACTTAATTGACTGAACCACTCAGCTGCCCTAGATAGCTGGTAATTTTTGATTGGATATTACAAATTGTGAATTTTACATTGAGTGTGGGATATTTCGTCTTCCTAAAAAATATTCCTAAAGTTAGTTTTGAGATACAATTAAACTATTGGATATAGTTTGGTCCCTCCAGTTTTGCTTTAAGATTCTCTAAGTGGTAAGACCTAGAGACTCTTCCGAGTAGTCAATCCATTAACTTGCCAATTATGAGGTTTTACATTCTTCTATCTCATCTTTTAGAGGGGTTCTTTCCCTGGCCTTGGGTAATTTCCTCACATGACTATGATGATCACTACGTTGCTAAGTACTCAAAGAAGACCCCCTGCACATCTCCAGGATTCTCGCTCTGTGCAATGCTCTTCTATTGGTACTCTGTCCTGCCAGCTCTGCTTTGGTCTCCACCAGGCTCTGTTCTATCTCTTCAAACCAGGAGTGTGCTGGGCTCTGTGTGTGTTTCCCCTACCCACACCACAGCTTGGAAACTCTCAGGACAGTACTTGAGGGCAATTGTAGGGAAAGGAGCTCCCAAGTAGTATATAGTCTTGAAGTGCTGTTCTCTTAGATACAACTCTTTCTTTGGACTCAGAAGAGATGCTGTGACCCATTATAATTGGATAGAATTATCCAATATAAAAAGGTGCTTTTGTGTGTTTGTATATATGTTCAACTGACCTAGCTTACCTGGATATAAAACTAAAAATGTTTTGAAATTTTGCCCGGTCCCATTGGTAGCCATGCTCACAGAGACAATGGCTCAGGCTACCCTAAGTGGACCCAGAAAACTCAGCTTCTGCCTGGCTTTCCATAGCTAACATTTTTCATTCTTGAAAGTGTAGTGGAGTTAGATTACAGGGGCTTGTGGTACGCTAAACTTGGACAGCACCTCTAAGCTTCTGTTTCTTCATCTGAAACAGGACAGTCTACTTTTCACAGACGGTTAATGGGGGAATTAGAGATCTGAGTAAACGTAAAGCATTTACTCCAGTGCCTGGGATATAGTAAGCTCTCAGTTATTGCCAACTACTGTCATCATTCATCATCTCAGAAGTACTTATTGGGTAACTACTATGTACAAAGCCCTGCACTGGGTTCTGAGAAATGCTAGTGAAAAAGCTATCATCTTTGCACTACAACCTTGAGCAAACCCAGTAGACTTTTTCCATGAAGGGTCAGAGGGTGAATATTTTAGGCTTTGTGGGATATACAGTCTCACAGCTATTCAACTTTGCTGTTATAGCCCAAAAGTAGCCACGTACAAGACAAAAGAAAGGATCTAGCTGTGTTCTAAAAGCTCCAGGAGTTTGCCACCCCCTGGTCTAGAGGGCAGACAGAGATTCAAGGAGCCCATGACAATATAATATGATAAGTGCTGTGATCAAGTGTGGAATAATTGAATCCCTTGCTACTCAAAGTCCAATCTGCAGGCCAGCAGCACAGACATCATCACGGAGCCTGTTAGAAATGCAGAATCTCATACCCTACCCCCGAACTATTGAGTCAGAATCTGCATTGAATAACAGAAGGTCTGGTGGGACATACTTCAGAGAAGGAGGAACATCTGATCTGAAAGCTGAAGGACAAGTAGGTTGTTTCGAGGTGATGTGTCTGGGCCCGAGGGCATATCTCAGACAGAAAGAACAGCAAGTACAAAGGCCTGGAGGTAGGAGAGAGTGTGCTTGAAGACCTGAAGGAGTTGAGGGCCTCACCAGCACTGGTAACGTGTTAACTCAGGGTAGAAGAGAGTTAACGGAGGTCATAGTCAAATGCAGTGACTTGATTTTGTTTAGATCCTGTTTTGAAGAAACCGGTTTTTGAGACAACTGAACATTTGAATATAGAATAGATGTTAATACCATTGGCTGTGATGATGGCTCTAGGGTTATATAGGAAAAAGTCTGTATTTGTTAGAGATATGTATGGAAAGATTTAGGGGCAACATGACCTGATGACAGGAACTGGCTTAAAAAAAAAAAAAAAAAAAAACCCAGGAAGGGAGGGAAGGAAGGCAGATAAAAAGGAAAGAAGAAAATAGAGCCAAAAGTGAGTGACTGTTCAATCAGGGGGATGAGCACATGAGGTTCATTATATTATTCTCCCCTCTCTTATGTACTTCTGACAACTTTCATAATAAAAAATTAAAAAAAATTTTGGACTTCATCAAATCTCTTCTCTTTGCTTTTATGTGAAGTTCCATTCATGATTAATCTGTCCCAAGAGCTAGGCACAAAGTGATATTTTCTTTCTTTGAAGACAATTCAGAAGCCCTTGACAGAGGTCACTTTGAGCCCACTGCATCTAAGTGCATTTTCTTTTACTGGAAAAAAACAACAACAACATGGCTTTGTGGAGGTTTTACTCCATTTCTTTAACCAGATGCATCTGGGCCTAGAGCTGGGGGGCCTCTGTCCGGAGGCAGCACTCACCAGTACCCAGAGGGCCCCCTGTGGGGCAGGCACAGCCAGGCTTGCAGCTGGGTGGGCAGCGTTGCATACTGGACATGAGAAGAATTTGCATTTTTATGTTCTGGAGTTTGAAATCATGTATATGCAATAGTGGCTTTTGATGATGAGGATTATGGATTTTTTCATTCTATAGGGACATTTACCACATCTCTGGGAGGATCAATAAAAGAGAAATGAGGACAGAGTAAAGGGGATGGCTCTGAAACTACCATTTATCAGCTCTGTAGCCTTGAGAAAGCTACTAGATCTCTTAAGGCTTCATTTCATCACCTGTAAAATGATTTCACCTGCTCGGTGGGGTGACTATGAAGGTTTAATGAGATAATTTGTCTAAAAACTGGGTCTCATTGGAAAAAGTGTGTCAATACAGTGTTTTCATTGTAAAAAGTGATCAATAATGTTGCATTTTTCCCTCAGGTGGACTTCCTAGTATTCTCCCCTATTTCTTAGGAGGCTTGGAAAGCTTATTTTTGGCTCTCAAATTTATATATTTATATACAAATATACATATATATACATATTTATTTCATTTCTTTTCAGCGTAACAGAATCCATAGTTTTACAACACACCCAGTGCTCCATGCAATGCGTGCCCTCCCTAATACCCACCACCTGGCTCCCCCAACCTCCCACCCCCCGCCCCTTCAAAACTCTCAAGTGTTTTTCAGATTTGACTGTTCTCCTTGGGACCCTGTCTTCATTTCCAATGCAAAATGGGATCTCTAGCATGTGCCTCTTAACCTGGATCCTCTTCCTGCCTGCAATGTTGATATGATGGTGGAGGTATAATAGCCATCTTGCCATCGTACTGATTTAACTGTAACCTAAGGGTATCAGGGCAGAAAGAGAGAAGGAAACTTAGGTCCTTAATAGTAGTGTTGGACTGTACTAGGGCTGGACTACTCACCGAACTTCATCTTTAAAGAACATACATTCTAGAATTTAAAACTCCAAGTGTCTCTAAAATAAGAAAATGGATGTACTTAAGAAAGTATTGCAGAACAGTGATAAATGATTTAAAGACTGGATATATGGGTTTACTCTATTTTTCTACTTGAGTGTGCGTGTGTGTACACATGTGTACATGTGTATGTAAATTTTTATAATTGGGGTGCCTCAGTGACTCAGTTGGTTAAGTAAGCGTCTGCCTTTGGCTCAGGTCATAATCTCCAGGATCAAGCCCTGTTTCAGGCTCCCAGCAGGGAGCCTGCTTGTCCCTCTCTCTCTCTGTCCCTCCCCCTGCTGGTGTTCTGGCACAAGCACTCTCTCTCTCAAATAAATAAAAGCTTAAAAAAAAAAAAGAAAAGAAGACTTTCATAATAAAAAGTTAAAAATTTTTCAGACTTCAAAATATCTCCCATCTTGAGTATCATATGATGTACCAGGTCATAATCAAGCTCTTCCAAGAGCAAAACACATTGGTTTCCTATTGGTAGAGTTTCATTGGCCTCACCATATACCCAGGCCTGCCTCCATGTTCCTGCCAAGCTGCTGTCCCCTGCTGGCACCTGCCATGTTGTCCTTCCAATCATGTCAAGAGAGTCCTAGTTGTAAGCTCTCTCTACTGAAGGTGTTCAGGGAGAGATCTGTCTCTTGATTTCAGGTGATATTTAATAAGTGAATATCTCTCTACTATTCCAAAATTCTTAATGTCTGCTTTTTATAAAGTGCCATGGCCCCTCAAAAGTGGCCCGTGTGGAAATATACAAGACATTAAGCCCTGTTCATGTTGTGAGGATGAAGATTCAGGAAGTTCTCCCTGGAGTTGATGCCTTCCTTTTTATTCTTATTCCTCTGATTTCTTCAGTTCTCTACTTGAGGATGTGTTCTGGGATAGGTTTCTGAAAATCCATCTTTTCTGTTTTTACTTGATCTTAGATTGCATGGGTTTGATGCTTGTGAAATATTTGAGATGGACCAGGAAAAGAGAAGGGACTGTGTGTGCAGCTCTCTTCACCAAAGAGGTTATGAAGTCACTTCTCTGACCCCAGATCTAAATAGAAATCTTATCACTAGACTTACTGGCAAGAGACCAAAGAAGTTGCAATATCTTTCCAAGCTCAGAAAAAATGAACAGTCACATCCTCCTTTCTTAATATTATTAAGAAAATGTAAGAATGAAATTTTTGTATATAGTTCTTCAAATTCCTCATGGTTTCTGGGCAACTAAAGACAAGTCTTTGCATACCAGTTGTATCTCCCATGTCCATTCATCAGGAGCAGATAAAATTGGTTTGTTATTGTTGATAGATGGACAGGAAGGAAGCTGTCTCATTCCTATTTACTCATGGAAGAGGGGTGCATATTAAAGACAGAGGGGAACTTCTAGAGATTATCTAATTCATTCTAATTTTATAGACATGGGAACAGAGGGCCATGTGAGATGTGGTGATTACCAGATGTCCCACTGCTAGGTCACTGGTAGGCAGGTGCTGGAGCTTACACATATTTTTAAGTGCACTTGGACTATTTGCCAGGATAGATCATATCTGGGATTATAAAAGAAACTTTAAGATATTGAACAGAATTGAAACTATATAAGTATGTTTTGTAATTATTATGGAGTTAAACTACAATCCATCAAGAAAAAAGATAATAGGAAAATCCCCAAAGAAAACTCAAACAACACATGTCTAAATATCCATGCATCAAAGAATAAGTCTCAAAGTATAAATATTGTGCATTAAATTTAAATGCAAATATAATATATTAAGATTTTGGAATGCCACTAAAGCAGTATTTAGAGGGAAATTTATAGCATTAAATAGTTGTTTCAAATTAATAATCCCAAATTCCACTTTAAGGAACCAAAAAAGAAAAAGAAAATAAATGCAAAGCAAGCATAAAGAAGGAAATAAAGATAAAAGGAGAAATTCATGGAATTGAAAACAGGAAAAAAATAATGGAGAAAAATCACTAAAACAGAAAGATGGGTTCTGGAAAACACCAATAATATTGGTAAACTTCTAGCAGGACTGCTAAAGGGGGAAGAGGAAGTAAGAATAACCACCTCATCCTGATTTACCTCAGATGTTCCAGTTTTAGCACTTTAAGTACCGCATCCCAGGAAATGCCCCGGTCCTGAGCAATCTGGGATGGTTGGTTACCCTATAACAAATTAACCAGGTATGAAAAAGTAAATTTCACTATAGACCCTGCAAAGGATAAGAAGGAAATACTGAAAACAACTTTACACATATAAACTCAACTAAACCAGATGAAATGAACTAGTTCCTTGAGAGCCTTATGTTACCAAAACTCACCCAATATGAAACTCACCCATATAAAACAGACAACCTGAATAGCCTTATAAGTACTAAAGAAATTAAACTCATAGTTAACAACCTTCTGTAACAGAAATTTCCAGTCCTAGATGACGTCACTAATAAATTCTACTAATCATTTAAAGAAGAGATAGCACCAACTCTATACAATCTCTTCCAGCAAATCGAATAGGAAGGAACACTTCCCAACTCAGATGATTACTTAATTACTCTGATAGCAAAACCAGGAAAGAGATTACAAGGAAAGAAAGCCACAGACCAATATCCCTCATGATCATAGGCACCAAATTCCCAATGTTACATTAGCAAGTTAAATCCAACACATCCTATCTATCTGTCTGTCCATCCATCCATCCACCATCTACCTACCTACCTATATATCTATCTCACCATGACCAAGTGGACTGGCTCAATTTTTAAACAACAACAAATGTTACATACCATATTAACAATCTAAAGAAGAAAACCCATTTACTCATACTAGTTGGTATAGAAAAAAAACCTTTTGACAAAATACAACATTCAATCATGATAAAAACGTTTGGTGGAATAGAAATAGATGGTAACAGTCTCAACCTGATAAAAGGCATCTATAAAAAAATCTACATCTAACATCATACCTAATGGTGCAGTGTTTTTCTTCTAAGATCAGAAGTAAGACTGGGATGTCCACTCTCTTTGCTCCTATTCAACACAGTACTGAGTCCCAGTTAGTGAAATAGGGCGGGGGGTGGGGGAAAGGTATACATATTGGAAAGGAAGAATGAAACTGTCCCTATTCATAGATTAAATGATTAAGAAAATCCCAAGGAATCTACAAAAAGCAAAGACCCCTCCTAGAACTAATAAGTCAGCTCAGTGACAGGTCCAAGGTCAATTCCCAATTCAGTTTTAGTTTTATATACTCGCAATGAAAAATTGGAGCCCCCAGTTTAATACAAATACAAAGGTCACCCCCTCACCCCAATAGAAAAGAAAAAAATACTGAGGTCTAAATCTGACCAAACATGTATAGGTTCTGTAAGCTGAAAACTACAAAGTCATGAAAGAAGCTAAAGACATCTCCAACAAAAAAATGCAGTTATACGTCTTGTTCATGAGTTGGAAGTCTCAACATAGTAAAAACGTCAGTTCTTCCTAAACTGATCTACAAATTTAACAGAATTCTGATACAAAGTCCAGAAGAACTTTTTGCCAATGTGGATAAGTTTACTTTAAAACTTATTTGGAATGGCAAGGGAACTAGAATAACCAAAACAATTTTGCAAAGAAAAAAAAGTTTAAGTAATCACACTGTACAATTTTAAGAGTTACTATAAAAAGCTATAGAAATCAAGACAGTGTGGTATTGGTGATGGGACAAATAATAGAAAAAAAATGAGCAGAATAGAGACACCAGAAATCGACCTACACAAATATGGCCAATTGATTTTTGACAGAGGTTTAAAGGCAATTCAATGGAAAAAGGGTAAAAAGGGTTATCTTTTCAACAAACAGTGTAGGAACAAGTAGACATTCATGTGTTAAAAAAAAAAAGAAAACCTAAGCTTCACACTGATACAAAAATGAACGTAAACAGATCATAGATCTAGACATAAGACACAGAACTATAAAACTTTTACATAAAAATGGAGGAGAAAATCTTCATGATCAGGATTAGGCAAAGAATTCTTAGACAGGAAACCCAAAGCATGACCCACAATAGAAAATATTGCTAAATTAGATTCCAACAAAATAAAAAAAACTTTTGCTCTGATAAAAATATTGTTAAGAGAATAAAAATACATGCGGCATACCGGGGGGAAATGTTTATAAATCACACAAAGTTCTTGCATGCAGAGTATATAAAAAGCTAAGCTCTCAAAATGTAACAGGAAGAGCAGGATTGATCCAACCATCCCAGTCCTCTCTATTTACCCTAGGAAAATGAAAACTGGTCCATGCAGCTCTATCAAAAATCTACCCAGACCTGAAACAACCTAAATGTCCATCAAAAGGGAATGAGTAGGGGCATCTGGGTGCCTCAGTCAGTTAGGTGCTTGAGTCTTGATTTCAGCTCAGCTCATGATCTCAGGGTCATGAGATGGAGCCCCGCATTCAACTCTGCACCAGGATTGGAGTCTGCTTAAGATTCTCTTTCCTTCTCTCTCTGCCCCTCCCCCCTCCCTAATTAATAAATAAATTAAAATAAAATATTTAAAAAGGGAATAAGTAACAAACTTGGCACATGTATACAATGAAATTTTATGCAGCAGTAAGAAAAACTGAACCACTCATGCACGCAAGTCTGAATATTCTTCAAAGCATTATGCTAAAATGTGATACACAGTATTATTCCACTTATATGACATTCTTGAAAAGACTGATGTATAATAAAAGACAAGAGATTGGGGCGGTGTGAAGGTGTGATTACCCTGGGACACACCCTTTTGGATGATGGAATTGTTCTGTTTCCTGACTGTGGTGGTAGTTACAGAAATCAATACATGTGTCAAAAGTCACAGAACTTTTACATCATATGTTAACTTAAAAAATAACATTTGAGTTTTAATAACAGACATTTAGTTTACTGAAATAATTTCTGCAAACCTCTAAGAATCAGGAGTTTGACTAAATGGCCCATCAAGATTCTTGTAGCTCTAATTTTTATGGAGCAGTTCTTTTGGAAAAGACCAAGGGAGAGATTCACCTATATTTAATTTAATTGCTTCCAATACCATAGTTTTGGGTCAAAACTCAATTTTGAATACTAAAGATTAAATACTCAATCTTTAATTACAGAATAATAGAGACTTTTAAAAGTAGGTATTTTATTTCTCACAGAAATAGTCATTTTTGTTAATGTGTGAAGCAAGAAGATAGGTGGGAATAGAGGAAGAGTCATTCTAACCTAATTAGAACACATTTGCGTTTCAGTCAGGAACTGGTTTGACCACAGTGGCTTATATATAAAATAGGGACCTGACCTTCTGTTTTTTCTGCTCCTCCAGCCTTAGCACACAGCCTGCTTCCTCAAGGACACCTCGTAGGCCAGACCCGATTCTCTCCAAGGACTGTGTTCCTATTCCAAGGGAATAGGAAAGATGGAGGGAAGGAGTTCCAAAGGGTACACCTTCCCACGGAGTCAAGTTCTTTAAAGAGTTTTCTTTGGGGTTCCTGATATACTTTGTCTCCCTGGCCAGACCTTAGTCACATGGCCATACATAGCAGTCTGCAGGGGAGGTTGAGAAAGGTGGTTTTAGCAGGCCCATTGCGGCCCAGGGTAAAATCAGAGTTTTGTTCCCTAAGGAAGCAGGGAAAATACATAATAGGATTTGACTCACGTGATTATGGAGGCTAAGAAGTCCTATGTCCTGCCACCTGGAAACTGGAGAACATGGAAAGCCAGGGGTATGGTTCAGTCCAGGTCTGCAGGCCTGAAAAGCAGGAGTGCTGATGTCCGAGAAAAGATGGGCGTCCTGGCTCAGGCAGGGAGCAAATTCACCCTTCACCCCTGTTTTCTTCTCTTCCGGCCCTCAGTTGACTTGATAATGTCCACCTGCTTGAGTGAAGACTCTTCTTTGCCCAGCCTACCAATTCAAACACTAATTGGTTCCAGAAACACCCTCGGAGACACACAGAAAGGTTTTACCATCTCTCTGGGCATCTCTGAGCAAGTCAAGCTTACATATACGATTGGCCATCACGACCTTCGTTTATTCGGTATTTGAGCACAGCCATGGGAGACACTGAGAAGCCATAGAGCTCTGAGTGAATTTGGGGAGCTCCAAAGTGGTCAAATGTGGTGGCAATGATAATGACAATAAGGAAACATACAGACTTCCAGCACTCTCTAAATGTAACCCCCTAGACCCTGGGGCAGACATTGCCAGACATTGCCAATTTCTGGCTCCTGTGCCCCCAGGTTTCTCACTGGTAGCACTTGCATTTCTCTGCCTGAGGACCTTCTCTTTCTACTGGAGCCCACTTTGCTGCTTACATAGCAGGCCAGAATACCCGGGAGTAAATGCTCCCAGAAGCAGCCCTCAACCAACAGCTTGTGTGAATTGGTGTGTAAATTCCCTCTTGTGTGGGCTAACTCGGAGGCACACACTTTGTGCGGGCTGCCGGAGTCTTCCCAGCGGGGATAAGCAACAAGCATCCACGTGTCCATTACCTCAATAACATACCCTTAGCTCCCACGGGTGTTGCCTTTACTTCTCCCAGAAATGGCTTACCCTAGAGTCCCTGTCTTAGGGTCTTCTTCCGAGGGAACCCCAACTAAGACAGGTCCCGGCGAGAGTACTGTGAGAAACAGCACATAGAAGCAGACAAAAGAGACGTGACTAATTTCATGCATTTTTCTTTTTTGAGGGACCATCGCTGAGTCTCACACTAATAACTTAGCTATCATTACTGCATATCAAATCTAGTAATCTTAGATATCTCTTTTCTAAACCCAGAACGGATTAGAAGTTAAAAAAAAATTAGAAGGGAGTAGTTTTATGCTCCAGAAGGCATAGAAAGAACCAAAAGATGAATACAAGGGAAGGGCAAAAACGTGATTGAAAATGAGCAGTCATGGGGTGCCTGGGTGGCTCAGTGGGTTAAGCCTCTGCCTTTGGCTCAGGTCATGATCTCAGGGCCCTGGGATCGAGCCCCACATGGGGCTCTCCGCTCGGTGGGGAGTCTACTTCCCCCTCTCTCTCTGCCTACTTGTGATCTCTGTCAAATAAATAAATAAAATCTTTTAAAAAAAAAGAAAATGAGCAGTCATGATTATTGGTAGTCACAGCACATGGCGGCCACCCATTTAGTTTAGGACAAGCAGCTCTACACAGTTCAGGTGTGGCCCTAATAGGTCAGTGTTCACAGAATTACAGATGAAATGGTTTTAATTTCTAACTCCTCGCTCTTGACCTGTAATAGTAATCCACTGCCCACTGCTGTTGCCCAGATGCCCAGAAACTTCTTATTTCTTGCTTGGACGATTGTAATAGCCACTTAGCTGGTCTCTCTGGCTCAGCCTCACCTCTCCTTAACTCATCCCTAATGGTGTTGCCAATGGTGCTTCAAAGATCATTGAAAAATGCAAACTAGCGGCGCCTGGGTGGCTCAGTCCTCAAGCATCTGCCTTCAGCTCAGGTCATGATCCCAGGGTCCTGGGATCCAGCCCCGCATTGGGCTCCCTGCTCAGTGGGGAGCCTGCTTCTCCCTTTCCCACTCCCCCTGCTTGTGTTCCCTCTCTCACTGTGTCTCTCTCTCTGTCAAATAAATAAAATCCTTTCTTTTTTTTTTTTAAAGATTTCATCCATTTATTTGACAGACATAGATGAAAAGTGGCAGAGAGGCAGGCAGAGAGAGAGGAGGAAGCAGGCTCCCTGCGGAGCAGAGAGCCCGATTAGGGCGGGGCTCGATCCCAGGACCTTGGGATCACGACCCAAGCCGAAGGCAGAGGCTTTAACCCACTGAACCACCCAGGCGCCCCTCAAATAAATAAAGTCTTTAAAAAAAAAGTGCCAACTAAATTATGCTTTAAACCCTTCAGGAGTTTCCAGCCAGGGAATGTCTCAGATGTCCTAAGGGGTTTATGCCTCTAAATTCTTTTTAAAAATTTCCTGCTTCAGTTTCTGTTTCTGAATATGAAATACAAATTTTAGAATTACATAATTATTCCCACCTGTTAAAGCTGAAGCATTTGGTCCCTTCAGTGTGGGTGTGCACGGTGGTGAAGAGGTGGGAAGAAGGGAAGCTCTCTCGAAACAGTTACTCAGCTGGGATATCCAGGGACCACTGGGGTGCATGGTGGGGCTCTAACCTGTTATTCTATTCTAAGTTATTTGTATTTTAGGTCCTATATTTTAAAATGTATGCCCATAATGGATTAAAGGCGAAAGATGGGATACATGTAGGTACTTCTGTGAAATGCAATAAACGAAGAGAAAACATGAGAAAGAAATGTTCTAAGTCTTTTCAAGATGATTTCACCAGATCTAGAGGTTGCAGTTATATAATAAAACGTCTTATATAGTGTATTAAGATATTACTCATCCTCATGACTCTTATATACAGTTGAGTGTCCAGTATCCAATAACTATAAAATATTCCTTGCTAGGAAGGGGTGGACAAGAGCAGCCTGAAGGCCTTTTCTAATTTCATCATTTAGAAACAAACATGAATGTTTCAAAAATAAACCCATTGGCATTTTTTTTTCCTACCAAAGGCAAGCATTCCAACATTAGGTCATGAAAGGAGTTTTTGTCTATTTTTGCTACTGTAAAATGTCCTCAAAATCATTCTATATTAGGTGTTTTCAATCTTAAAGCACACAAGGCAAGATGTTCATATTAAATGTATTCATCAAGAGATCATACCTCCATGCATAATTAATAAGGTAAATTAAGGAGCATGTGTTGCTTATTAATAGAACAAAGAAGTATCTCATTTAAAATAAATGTTATAAAGATTTATTAAAAAGTGAAACTTGGGGTGCCTGGTGGCTCAGTGGGTTAAACCTCTGCCTTCGGCTCAGGTCATGATCTCAGGGTCCTGGGATCGAGCCCCACATCGGGCTCTCTGCTCAGCGGGGAGCCTGCTTCCTCCTCTCTCTCTGCCTGCCTCTCTGCCTCCTTGTCATCTCTGTCTGTCAAATAAATAAATAAAATCTTTGAAGGGAAAAAAAAGTGAAACTTGTAGGGGTGCCTGGGTGGCTCATTCATTAAGCAACTGCCTTCGGCTCAGGTCATGATCCCGAGGTCCTGGGATTGAGCCCCCATTGGGCTCCCTGCTCGGCAGAAAGCCTGCTACCATGAGAGACTATGGACTCTGAAAAATAACCTGAGGGTTTTGAAGGGGCGGGGGGTGGGAGGTTGGGGGAGCCTGGTGGTGGGTATAGTGGAGGGCACGCATTGCATGGAGCACTGGGTGTGGTGTAAAACTATGAATTCTGTTACGCTGAAAAGAAATTAAAAAAAAATTTGTTTAGCATATACCACATGTCAATGACCTTAGATTTTAAAAACCCTCCAAGAATGTTACAAGCTTATAAGAACTCTGTAAAGGGCATTCCAGAGTCCTGTTTTGATCCTTCAGTGTTAAACACTGGCCTCTCTGAGGCTTGGTCCACTTTCCTGCCCTTCAGCAATGCACACTGCCTTCCCAAACTATGAGAAGTTTCCCTAGACATGTCCTCAGACTCTGGGTTTTTGCACGTGCTTCTTTTTGCCTGGAATGTTGTTCTATCATTTGTCACCACTTGGGAACGGAAGCATTTTTTACTTAATCTTTGACATCAATTTCTCTCTAAACACTTCCCTTTCTGACAGGGAGAGTTAGATGTTACGTTCTATGTTCTCAAACCACCCTTTTCACAATCCGTTTAATTATCAGAAAGTTTTGTAAGGAGTTGATTAGTCCTCTGTCTCTCCCACAAGGCTGCGGAGTCTTTGCTGTGGGGCTTGTGTCTTATTTATGTTTGTATCCTTTTGGCATAGTGCCTGGAACAAAAATTGGCTCCCAATAAAAGTTTTAAATGATGGCACTATAACGTGACCCCACCAAGAAAAGGCTTAATTATATTCTACATATTCTGCTTCAAAAGCCAGAAACTATAAAATGTACTTTGGAGAAGACCGTCATTGCAAACAACTAAAACAGAACTAGTGATGTTGACAGTTGAAAGGGTGCCCTCTTCGGATTCGGAGCTTCATGGCAATGGTCTCCTTTTTTTTTTTCCCTTTTAAAGATTTTATTTATTTATTTGACACACAGAGAGAGATCACAAGGAGGCAGAGAAGCAGAGGAGGAAGCAGGCTCCCTGCTGAGTGGAGAGCCCGATACAGGGCTCAATCCCAGGACCCTGAGACCATGACCTGAGCCAAAGGCAGAGGCTTAACCCACTGAGCTACGCAGGTGGCCCAAGCAATGGGTCTCCTGCAGAGCCCATTTTTTAAGGGATCCTGGGTAGGTGGACTGAGATGGTCTCAGAGCTGCCCATTTGCTTCCCGACATTGACCTCTGTTTATCTTTGCAGAGGGTCCTTTTGCTGGAGTTAATGGCTTGAAGTCAGAAAAGGACAAAGGAGCCAGTCCTTCATTGCCATAAGACATTATTTTAGTGCCTCGAGGGGGAAGAGCCCCTTGGAGAGAGGAATCCATGTACACAAGCTTGAGACGTACATTCAACTTCGCTTCAGAGAAATCCTAAGAAAAGCTGAAGGAAAGCAATGATTCCTGTTCTCTTTCTGGCACAGGAATCAAAAGAAGTGGATGCAAAAGGCCTCCTTGTTTCTAATAAATCAGGGCTGGGTGGGGCATCTGGGCAGCCTCTCTTTTATGTCTGATGAATGTCAGAACATCTCTAATTAAATATTCTGAAGAGTGCTCTAAACTTTTTGGAATTTTGTTTGAGCAAAACTCCAGGGATGGGGAAATAAAAAGTTGGCTCTTAAAAGTCTACTTCTCTTTTCTGCCTGAAAGGGTACTAGTACATTCTAGCAACTTTACCTGCACTTGCTAAAGAAGAGCATGTAGGTTAAGTGGGTCATCTTTAATCCTTTCCGAGAGAGTTTAATTATTTAATTCAGCTCCAGGTGATTTAGGTGAAAGCAGTTTAAGCAAAGCAATTTGGTCAAACATAAGCTGGCTGATATGATAATTCTGGTTAAAATGAATTCTTCTCAGTCACTGATTTTTCATGTATTAGTCATTCTGGCAGATCGTGAAGAAGGTTTTGAAACTCATAATACATTTTTTTAAGCATTTTTGGGGTCTCTCCTCCCCTTCCTTTTTTTTTTAAAGATTTTATTTATTTATATGAGAGAGAGAGAGTAAAAGAGAGCACGGGAGGGGAGAAGGTCAGAAGGAGAAGCAGACTCCCTATGCAGCTGGGAGCTCAATTCGAGACTCGATCTCGGGACTCCGGGATAATGACCTGAGCGGGAGGCAGTTGCCCAACCAACCGAACCACCCAGGTGCCCCTCCCCTTCCTTTTCAAATATAGGGAGATCCCCCCTTATTCTTTGAGTATTTAAAATTTGGAATTAATTTTCAAACAGTTACTCCAGCTTTCCACTGTGTATGATAATGAAAAGTTGGAAACCTAAATATGCAGCAAAAGAATATCAGTTGAAATAACCTCCATGTCCAACAATAGGTGGACTGCTCAAATAAATTGTGTTGTATTTCAAAGAAATATGAAAATCATCAGCTATTCCCCCCAAATTAGCTACTGATCAAGATTTAGTCTTGATACCCTATTTACCAAGATCTATAGAAGTGTAACCTATTTTAAAAAATATTTTATTTATTTACTTGAACGAGAGAGAGTTAGTGAGAGTGAGAGAGAGAGGGTGCACACAGCAGGGGAAGGTGGAGAGGTAGAAACAGACTTCCGTGACGAGCCAGGAGTCTGATGCACAGCTCCGTCCTAGGACCCTGGGATTATGACCTGAGCTGAAGGCAGACACTTAACTGACTTAGCCACCCAGGAGCCCTACTATAACCCATTCTTATAGTAAAGACCTATAGACACACATAGAAAAATCTGGAAGATGTACACCTTGGTGATTATTTCTGATGGCTGGATTTATGGGGGTTCTTTGTTTACTTTTGGTTTGTCTTTTTTTTCTTTTTAATAAACACTCACTGCTTTTTTAATAAAATAATTTGAGAAGTGTTTTTTGAAAAAAAAAAAAGTATTTGTTTATTTATTTGGGCAGATGGGGCAAAGGGAGAGAGAGACTCTCAAACAAGATTCCATACTGAGTGCAGAGCCCAATGTGGGGCTTGATACCATGACCCTGAGATCATGACCTGAGCCAAAACTAAGAGTCAGATGCTTACCTGACTGAGCCACCCACATGCCCCAAGAATGTTCTTAATAAAATAAGCTATGAAAGAGAATGATCTGGAATTTTCTTGCTTTGAGGATGTGGTAGAGACCATTGCCTTATTTCATCATTATGGCATCAGAGGCAGTAAGGCACTTGGCCAGAGGGCTGCCTTTCTTCTGTGACTGTATGGATCATGGGACTGAGTTCTGAACTTAGCCAAGGGACTATTTGATCCTTCCAGAATGTCTTCTGGAACAGGGTGGACAGGCCCTTGGCCTTCCCTTCTTCTGTCCTGCTGCCAGAGCTGGGATGTGATGGCTGATATTCCAAAAGTTAAGACCAGAAATAATTGACTGAAAATGAACTAAATAATAGAGGAAAAAGCAGCAAACCTCCCTGGCCAGAACATGAAGATATTTAGAAAAACAGACGTGAATGTATAGCGTTTGTAACGTCACCCTAAAAGGCACTAGAATTGCTATTATTAAAAAAAATTCAGCTACTGGGGATATTTATGTAACAAGATGAAGATAGGTAACAAGTGGGAGTTTTTTTCTCATATTGGTTGGAACTGATAAGTAACTTTACTGCTGGAAACAAAAAGCTCAAGTTTCCCCACACTGTAAGTGCAGAGAATGGCCAGCTGTTGGGGATGGCAATGTTCCAAAATGATTTGCTGAGAGGCAACACTTACAGCAGATCCCATACCACCACTAACTCCAACCTTCCAGTGTCCCTCCAACCCCAACCTAAACTTCCCTACCATCTCCTAATAGAGGACTTTAAGGGAGAGAAATGATCTTCTTAATAGAACATGCTGAAGAGCAGCTATGTCTCACCTTTCTTTCACCCCTCATGGGGATGGGAAGTAAGTTCCAAGACAAGGAGAAGAACCCGGACCTGAAGCTCATTTGTACAATTTGTAAGTGTCTTCAAGGAGGGCAAGCCAACATCTCATCTTCTGGCTGGGACCAGAGAAAGCACCGTGGATGAAATGAGGAGGACAGATGACTAAGCGAGGCAGGAACAAGGACTGTTTTTAAAATTTTCCATTCCTGGAGGTCCAGGAAATAGGTTCCTCTTATGATGGCAGATTCCGGGAGTATGGGCCTTCTCAAATTGATGAAGTGGGCAAAGGGCTCACTGGGGTACATCATAGCAAGAAGCAAAGAACCCAGGCCTCCCAGAAGTACAGCTTGGACTGCTCCTGAGGGGTCATCCTGAAGATGGGATAACTCCTCTTAAGGGACCCCCCAAACCTTGGGAAACTGTGTCTCACATCAATGAAGCCTGTTGAGATCATCAACCATCCCCATTCAGAACACAGAAAACAGCTAGAACACTAATTGTAACAAACCATGGAAAGGGTCATATGTCTACTAGGCCTTCATGGAGACAATGCCATTTCCCTGCTCTTTCCCCCTCCCACCCTGACACTGGAGGGGTTGGGGAGGAACACAGGAAAGGAGTAGAGGTGTCTGGGAGAGTCTACAATGCCCCCATCATGCTTTTATCCAACCCGGGTTTGGTGGAGGTGGAGTGGATGGATGGAGAGCTTTGAACTGAATTTGAAATGGAAAGACTCACATACACAGGACTGAACTAAAGGACTAGAATAAGATGACTTTTGTAACTGGAAAGTATTGAAGAGGTGTGGGCTAAGTTGAAATAACATGAAAGAAGCTCACTCCTCCATGGGAAGGGGTATTCCCCAGAGCCTGGTAGGAGCGGGTAGGAAAGCAGATTCATTTTGTATTTACACTCCAATGTGGGATTCCCCCTTATTAAACCAGTTGTAATCCTTTTCAGAAAAATTATCCAGCTGATTAAACTGTTTTAAACCAGATGGCATGCCATCCTGAAATCTCGACCTTGTAATGAAGTGATCACACAATGCAGGTATGGAAGAAGGTTCTAGAAAGGCACCTTGTGGTATGTTGTGTTAGATACATTTCATGAATCATTTCCGGTCCTCTTGATCTCTCCTGTCCATGGGACCTTTGACGGCCCGACAGCTCCAGCAAACATCTCAAGGACACCAGTTACTTTCTGGAGGGCACAGTTCCACAGTCCCTTAGCCTTCTGCTCTACTGTGCTCCCTCTAACTCCTGCCCTGCAGCATCCTGGTTAGTGGGAGCAGGAGCTCTGCTGTCAGATCTGCTGGGGTGCCAAGACCAAAAAAGCATGGGGGTTCATGTCCTGTGGGACAGCCCTCCGACCCACAGGAGCTGGGATCTATGGATATGCCCTCCTTTCCTCCAGGGACAGCCTGCCTTGAGCTGCGGTTTCCTGCACCCCTCAGAAGGCAAGTGTTTGAGACTGAGCAGTCGGTAGTGCCTGACCCCAGCACTTCCTCCTTTCCTGCTGGCCCTTATCCTCCTCACTCTGACTTCCCTGGGGTTGTAGTCTTTAATAAGGAGCAGCACAGAACCTTTCGCCTCGGGCTGCGCTTCTAGGGAACTCAAGCTGGGACAGGTGTGCAAACCTGCCTTGATTTTCGAAGTATTGCTTCCTGGGCTCCTGTGCCAGATCTGCCTTGAAAATCAGCTTGGTGTTGTGAGCAGTAGCGCGGAGGATGCCTTTGACATCGTAGCTAGAGTCACTGCTGAGCCTAAAACCTAACCTGACAAGCCTTCCCAACAAAAGGAAAATGACACAACGTACTAAGTTAAAAGTAAAATATCCATTTTGAAAGAGAGTTATAGAATGCCTGCTAATAAACTGAGGCAAAACCTTTAGATAAAGCCCCTCAAACCATTTTAGCATATCAAAACTTAATGCAGTATGGTTTACCAAAGGATAAAGTCCACGTCCACGTCTTTGAGCCCCACTCAGTTGATTTCTTTTGCAAGGACACAGTGCCCGATCCCATACAACAGAAGGCAAAACCATCTCTACTAATCTTTAGCTTTTTTTCCTTCCTCTTCTTCCCATTCAACTCTTGGTCCCTTTGCAACAAGGCTGAAGAAAGCTGAGTAGAGTCAGGATAACAGTGACATGTATCTCATTCACCTCCAGTGTGAGAGGAAAACCGAATGGAAGAGTCTTCAGTGTTAGTAAAGGGAACTGACATCGTCACCTCCCTGGGAGGTACCCTAGGCTCTTCAGAGGCAAGGGTAGGGGGTGATGTTTGCAGATGGTCCCTGAGCACTACTGGGGTAACCAACGCAAGAGCTTAAGGAGTTGTTGCTAATAAGTCTGGAGGGTCTGAGATTCACCAGAGCCAACATGGTGGGTTTGTGCCTTCACGCGTGATACCCGCTCGGGATCCAGGAAGCACATCAAAAGTGCCAAGAGTACCCAGAGGAAAGGATTCGGAGGCTGCAGGTCTTGGCTGCTGTCACTGTCCAGGGTCTGCAGGCCCCCTGGAGCCCTGGCGTAAAACATCTGGAGGGAGAGACCTTACAGGCAGCGATGCAAGGAGCAGCTGCCAGGGTCCAGCCCTCTGACGGGTGTGCTCAGGATGCCAGGAATGTCCACCGAGGGAGCCCGCTTAAGGGCCACACTGCCTCCTGGGAGGAGTCCCCCTGGGAGGAGGCAGGAGTGCCAGAGAAGACAGTTCAGGGGCTTCCCAGCTCTGCTGAGGCTTCCCCTGCCCAGGGCTTCCCGCTGGTCCGGTCAGGGCAGAACAGCCTAGGTATAACTCTTTCTCCACCAAGACACTGTTCTCAGTGGCTGTGCTCTGTAGGGGTGAGGAGCTATTTGGTGAGTTCAGGGTAGTAAGAATGGTTGAACCAGACCCACAGTCTCAAACCAGTGACTGGAAGGGAAAAATCCCAAAGCAGAACATTTCCCCCAGAATCTTCCACTCATGAAAATGGAGTCCAGCACAGACCATAGATGTGTAGTTGATCGAAGCCAAACTGCCTCCCGAAGACACCCAAATCCCTTTCTTGCTGGTCCCTGAACAGCTTCTGTGTTCCTTCATTTGTCTTTGTGTTTGGTATGTTTGGTGACTCTTCTCCCTTCAGAACATGCATTGGGTATCCCAAGGTTTGGTCTTTATAGCTCTTTGTCCTGAATTTTTTTCTCTTCTGAGAGCTAATTCTCAAGAAGCCCACTCCCCAAATATTACCTCTTTGGACACCTCTCAAAATCCATTTCTACTCCTGCCTCCCTGTGAACATGTCCATGTGAATTCTCCTGTGACCCAGGTGTCCACCCACAAACTCCAAACCGGGATATGTCTCATTGCCCCACCACATTCGACGGCCATCGGGTTGGGTGACTGCCTTCGTCCCCTTCCTTTTTTTTTTGCTGTTCCCTTGCCTGTCATCCTGACCTCCTCTCACCCCTGAATTACTGTGCCAGGGGACCTTGCTGGCAGCCTCCAGTCCTCTCCCGCTCACTCTACTTCTCATGCTTGGATGAAGCATCCTTGGGCATCTTTCATCATGTCCTGCCACCCACCTACAGCTGAACCTCAAACAACTCTTTCCGGATGCACCATATTTGAGCCCGACCTGCGTGGGGACGCAGGGGGTGGCGCAGGAGAGAGGGGAGGAGAGCTGAGCGACAGGGCAGGCGTCCCTCCTTGACAGCTGTGCTTGGAGCAGCCGTGGGCAGCCGCCCAGTAGGGCTCTAGCTCTGGTTTACACTGAGGTTTCTTTGGTTCTAATTACAAGTGAACACAATACCGCCCCCTCTCCTTAGCCACTAGCTCCTGTTACTCTCACTAAGAGGAGCTGAAAAATGAGCAGTTTTCCACACTTCCTCCCACGGGATCGGATAAAAGAAGAATCGATTCGGTGACTCAAGGCTTCCTTCTCCCACTGACAATCCCACCCTCCCGCCTGAGGGGCACCCAGTTTCCCAGGATTTCGCCTGCCTGATCCCGTGGCAGTGGCTGGGCATGATTCTCTAATCAGGACGAACTGGGGAGCCATGCCTTTTCCCTCCAGCTCAATCAAATGTTTTATCTCCCCCGAGGTGGGGGGCTCACCTGGTGTGAGGGGTCTCAAACCATTCATTTCCTTTTTCTGAAAGCCCCAGGGCGCTCTAGATCTTAGAGGGAGTTTTCAATCAAATAGTACAATTGGGCAGAATCTAGCAAAATTGAACTGGTATTATGTATAAATGTATGAAATCTATTCCAAACCCTTACAGAAATGAGTTTTTCCCCCTTTTCTTTCTTTCTTTCTCTCTTTCTTTCTTTCTTTCTTTCTTTCTTTCTTTCTTTCTTTCTTTCTTTCTCTCTCTCTCTCTTTCTTTCTTTCTTCCTCCCTTCCTTCCTTCCTTCCTTCCTTAATTCAGCAGTTTTATCCATGCCATAACTTCCTTTCTTTAGGGCTGTTGACTTAAACTTCTATTTTTTAGAGTCCCACCAAAATTCTGCTTCTGTGTCTGGTGTTGTATCTTTTTACCAGACATACTTGGAATATCTGTTTTCCTGGATGTTATCCACTTCCTGATCCATTCTCTTTCCCGCCCTCCATACACCCCTTGTCTCAGTTCTCAACTAGGAAGGATGCTGAGCCTGAAGCTTATGAAAGGGGAGAAAAAAACCAAGACTAGAGCCTTGAAGCTGGAAGACCTCATGGGGGAAAAACTCACTGTGGATTCAGGCGAGAAAGTTATTTTCATCACCCCTCTTGGAAAGCACAAAATGAAAGAGCTTGGAAATACAATAGCTAATTTGGAAATCTGTCTTATTCAGAAGTGAAAGATTTGACTGGAAAGAGGAGCAGGTGGCAGTAAAGAGGACTAGTGGAAGAGCAGAGGCTTTGAATGGAGTCAGAGCTAGCTCGGCTGTGTGGTGAAAGGGAACTGACTTTACCTCTCTGATCGCTGTATTCTCATCTAGAAAACAAGCAGAATAAGTCCTTACAGTGCTGTGAAGATAAAATGACAGGTGTTTCGCCCACAGCCTGACACACAGTAGCAGACAAAAAAACAATCTCCCGAAACTAAGAGCGAGCCCAGCAACGGGACAGCAATTTTTTCTCTCCTTCCCTCCTTCCTTTCCTTCCACCTTCTCTCCCTTCCTTCTTTTCATTCTTCCTTCGTTCTTTCATTCCTCCTTTCTTTTTAGTGTGGTTAAATATTCACAACATAAAATTTACCATTTTAACCATTTTTAAGTGTATAATTCAGTGGCATTAAATACATTCACATGGTCATGCAGCCATCACTACTGCCCGTCTCCAGAACATTTTCAGCACCTCAAACTCTGTCTCATTAAACATTAATTCCGCATTCCTTCCTCTGCCTAGCATCCGGTAACTTTCTGTCTCTATGAACTTGACTATTCTAGGTGCTCCATATAAGGGGGATCATGCAGTATTTGTCCTTTTGTGTCTGGCTTATTTCATTGAGCATGATGTCCCCGAGGTTCATCCACGCATAGCCTGTGTCCTTCCTTTTTATAGCTGAATAATGTTCCATTGTGTGAATGTATCATATTTTGTTTTTCCATTCATCTACTGACGGGCATTGGGTTGTTTCCTCCTTTGGGCCATTATGAATACGGCTGCTACAAACACTAGTGTACAAATGTCTCTTTGAGTTTCTGCTTTCTGAACAGTACTTTTAAAAGACGTAGTTTGTCATGAAAAATTATTCCAAATTTGGAAATTGGCAAATGGGATTACTGGATGCACTTTCCATGCTGTGCTGGGTGTGGTTGAACAAGTCTATCCTGTGTCAGGATGATCGGATTTGCTAGGGATGTTTGCCTTTGCTTGATTTCCCCATTTTGATTGATTCCACGATTTTACAACTCTATAAAGGTGGAGGTTGTGGTGTAGAAAACCAGGAGGATTACAAATGAATCTCACGCCGTTGCAGTGCAAATGCTTTCTGCCCAGGAGAAAAGAAAGTTAACCCAAAGGTTATAGTTAATGCCTGGTAGGATCTTTTGGCAGGTTTAATAGAAGCAGGTTTAATGGAAGGAAATAGAAAATCTGTATAATTTGAATAAGGATGGTTTTTGCTCCTTGGTCTCTCTTGTTCTTCTTCCCAAAGAGTCCACAACAGTGTTTGGTGGACTTGCTTGTCCCTTCATTCTACCAGACGCTGCCCCTAAATTGCCCTTCTTTAGGCCAGGCATGGTCTTGGGCAAAACAGTGAAGAAGCCCTTGTCTGTGTGTAAAAGATACGTTCGAAGTTTCTTCCTGGGCAGGCTCTCGTCTGAGCTTCTGCTTTTCTTTTCTTTCTTCTTCTTTTTTTTTTTTTTAAAGATTTTATTTATTTAGCTTCTGCTTTTCTGATCAGCTGAGTTTGACGCAGTTTCTTTCTTTCAGGGGCATTTATGATTTAAACTTCTGAACTGTGGCCCAAGTCAGCTCAGACAAAGCTCAGAGAAAGGGATTTCAGGCTTTATAAATCAATGCAAGATTTCAGCAGATATTAAAGTAATACTAAGCACCTGTAATATAATTTTTATTTTATTCTGAATGCTGTCTTCAGCTTATATTGGGGCTCTAGCTAGAGGCTGTCAGTTCCCCCTTTTGAGCAGCTCATTAAATCCACCCTGTCAAACACTTCCCTTAGGGGCTCTCAGACTCCATGGTGCTGGGTACTGGCCTCGTTGCCCTAAGGACAAGTACCAGACAGCTAAGGACAGCCGCTGTGCCCCAGAGCCCACGAAATTACTCAAGTTGACCAATCCAAAGGGAGCCTGAGAAACCTAGCTAAACTTATCCCACTTGTCATATAGAAGCTGCCCCTTATAGCTCCAGCACCATGTTACCCTGTCCCCTGTCCCTGGGTACAACCCTCTGTATGGCCAGCCAGTAACAAGCTTTCTCTTGTCCCTAGTGTCACTGTGCTGCATCCCACCATTGAAAGTAAGTCCCACAGCACACACTGTGTCAGGGTCTCTGCTGTATCTCAAGGGAATGTGGGCGAAGGTGAGATGGTCTCTACCCTCCAGGAGTTTGCAATCCAGCAGGAGAAACACAAATCCTTACATGAAGAGGTAAAGAAGAAAGCACAGTGTCTTCAAGGTCAAGAGCATGAGGGCGGGGTTCTCAAGAGGGTGTGAGCACTCCGCCTGAGGGTGGTTGTTTGGGGATTGGAGGTTTTTTGGTTAAGAATCCTTATTCTTTATTGGATTCTTCAATCCCCCCCTTTGATTATTTATTTATTTGACAGAGAGAAAGAGAACGTGAACAAGCAGGGGGAGAGGCAGCAGGAGAGGGAAAAGCAGACTCCTTGCTGAGCAGGGAGCTCGATGCAGGGTTCAATCCCAGGATCCTGGGATGGTGACCTGAGCTGAAGGCAGATGCCCAAGGGCTGAGCCACCTGGGCGCCCATTGAGTCTTAATCTCTTATGGAGAATCCTGCTCCCTCTCTCAACAGTTCAGACATATTTCCTTCCCCCACTTCATTTTATGACTTAAGTTTTCGTATGATTTTATTCTGGTGACAGGCGCGGTGTGGAAAAGAGAGAAGATCATGAGTGAGAGGGAGGGTGCCAAACTGAAAGGCTGTGTTTTTATAACCAGCCCTCCTCTTCTCTCAGGAAAGTGGCCCTGTCCCTTCGAAGCCAAGATGTACTTCGTTCTTCTCAGCCAGAGAATGAGGTCTATTCTGTTTTCATAGTAAAGCTGTTGAGCAGCTGTTCACCAACCCCGTTTTCCATCTCTTCATACCCATTTGTCAGGACCAAGAAAATCTGTGTCTGGCTCTCCTCACTCTTTTGTAGACCAGAAAGAACTCAATTCCCTGGAGCTAGAACTAGGAGCTAGAGGCAGGGGTGCCTGGATACACCGTGCCAGGGTGTACAAGAGCAGGGCCAGCGCCCAGGAGTGAGATGTCTCCTTACTCGGTGTGTCCTAGCTGCCTTAGTTGCCTTACCCTGGTCCTGCTATTCCCATCCCGTAGAAGCGGGCACATGGCCTATCGCAACTTTCTCTCCAGTGCCATCTCCCTCCCTCAGTATGACTCTCAGCCTGAGCTCAGACAGTTTCATCCATTCCCCTTAACCCTGGCCATTCTAACTCACCCAGGGAAGAAATTCTACTGACATTGTAAACAAATTGTGGTTTAGCCAACACTAAAGAAAACGAATATTTCTACTTCACTAACATGACCAAGTCCATTTTTCTTTCCTTCATAAAGTTGCTGAACTAACTCGGTATATACTAAAGACATATGACACTGATTTCTAGAAAGCCTGAGCAAGGCCATAGGACAGCCATCTCTGGATGTTAGAAATTAAAAATATTCTTCACTGCAGTTCTTGCAAGAGCTAGTTCTAAAGGAGGCAGCTTACCGTTTGGGGAGATCAAGTGGTGGAAAGAGGGCAGAGCCTATGGGGAAAATCTTGGTGGTTCTCCTCATATTTCATTTGAGGGCTCCAAGTGGATTTGAGGAGGAACGAGGATTGAGGCTTTTGAAGGGTTTGAAACATAAACAGGGGCTGCAGCATTAATAATGTAGTACATTCTTTAGAACATGGGAGAGTTCAAAAGCTGTTCTTGTGGGGTATTAGCTATTGTTTCCAGTACCAGCTCCTTTCAAAGACCCTCCCCTTTGGCCTTGTTTCTCATCCCTAGAGCATCTCTCTGTGGCTACAGAGGAGGAGGTGTGCTTACCAGTAGGATGAAACTCCTCCTTTCCCTCCCACACTCCTTTCCTTCCTTCCTTCTTACCTCCTTCTCTCTCCTCTATTTCTCTTTCTCTGCCTTTTATTTTCTTCAGAAATGCATATGATCCTAAATTTCAGAAGGAAAACTGACCACTTCATCCCTTAGAAAACAACTCATTCTCAGGACTTGAACTGCTGAGGTTGAATTGATTAAGGTATAAGCCATGTTGAGGACCGTGAATTGTGCTGAAATATGGCCTTTCTGGAATATTCCAGGAAGTAGCAGTAGTATAATACTACTGCTACTACTACTACTACTACTGGTAGTAATACTACTGCTAGTATTACTACTACTAATACTGGCAGTAGTTCCATTGCCTACTCTACTTATCACTCTCTGAAACTCTTCTTTTTCTGTGTAAGAGTTACTGGTCTGTTCCTCCCACTAGAAGTTAAGCTAATTGGGGGCAGTGACTTTGCCCTCAATGGTATGGTGCCTATACCACTGTGCATATCACATCAATTAATGTTGGATAAATGAATGAATGAATAAGTGTACAAATGAGTTGCCTTTCAATAATGAGTAATTTAAGTAAGTCAGTAATAGTGAAAGAAAGTAAATTCTTTCATTTAGTGTGTTGAAATTCTTTCATTCAGTCCTTCATGAATTCCAAATGTGAATTTAACACATTTAGTGTGTTGAAATTCTTTCATTTAGTCCTTGTTCCATCTAAAATATCATTGGGGACATATACTAGGCAGAGTGCTAGGCACTGAGGATAAGGCAGTGAACAAGACCAACATGGTTCCTGCCTCATGGGGCTTATTAGAGTCTGGGAGGAAACACAAGCATTAAACAAGTAATTTCAGTGTACTGCATTTTTCATAAGGTAGAACTCTAATTTTGTTTGCCTGTTTTGTTCTGGGGAAAATAATTGCAGTATAAGTTGAAGGCTGCTGGGTACAACTTGACAAATTCTTGAAAGGAACCCAGGGCTTCTGGCAGGCCATTACCCATTAGAGGTTGCTTCTGCTTGCATATAATGGAATCCTGACTCTGGAAGCAGAACGAAATTGGGGTTAACTTTTCCTCATATGGAAACAGGCTGGCTAGACAGTCTAAGACTGGCTAGTGGCTTCCTGATGCCATTAGTGTTTCAGGATCTTTCTATCCTCCTGCTCTGCCAGCCCAAGCATCAGACTTGATTCCTCAAGGTGGCAAAATGGCTGTTCCAGCTCAGGCCTCATATCTGCTTTCCATTCCAAGAAGGAAAAAGGAAGTGACAAGGTGGAAAGGGAGGTGCCTATATTGGGAAATTAAAATCTCCTTGAAGTCTCCAAAGACTTCTTCCAAAACCATATCAGATGCTCATCCTCAGATGCAAGGAGCTTCTTTACTTTGGGCAAAATCTGTATTGGGTTGAGGGAGAATGGCAAATGCCACTCCATTACAAAATGGTTTCTATTTCTAAGGGAAAGGGGGAGAATACATAACGGGTCAACAACTAGCCACCAGCAGAGTCTTCCACAGAGGACTCATTTTTTCCCAAGCTTGTTTAGAAGGACTGAGCTGGCCTGACTATGGGTGCATGACCAGAAACAAGAACTTAGTGAGTCACACAAGGGAACACATCTTCAGGATGCTGGGTTTCAGCAGATGCTGACAACAGACTCAAACACCAGCAGCAGGTGCAGGGACATGGCACAAAAATGCACCTCTAAGTTTGGTGACAGCAGCAACCAGGATCTGGTGTGTATTATATTAAACAGGGGATAGGTTAGACTGCTGTCATAAGAGAGACCCCAAAATACAGTCTCTTGAGCAAGATGGAAATTTATTTCCCTCATATGTAACATTCCACAGGTAAGCTGTCTAGGGCTATTTGAACAGCTGTCATTCTCAATTTGTGGCTGCCATCTCAGGACAAGAAAGCTATCCCAATTTTCTTTATGTCTTGGCCAGAAGGGAAGATAAAATGGCCAGAGATATTATGTGCCAATTCTTTTGAAAGCAAGGGCTAGAAATGGCACACACATTACTTCTGCTCATATCCCATTGGCCAGAACTGTCATGTGATTATCCAGATCCCAGATGCAAGAGATGCTGGGAAATGTAGTCTTTTTGGAAAAAAAAAAGAATTTATTTCTTTATTTGAGAGAGAGAGAGAGACAATAAATGAGAGAGTGAGAGAGCATGAGTAGGGAGAGGAGCAGAGGGAGAGGGAGAAGCAGACTCCCCACTGAGCAGAAAGCCCAATATGGGCTGATCCTGGGATTCTGGGATCATGATTGAGCCAAAGGCAGATGCTTAACCAACTGAGCCACCCAGGTACTCTTGGGAAAGGCAGTCTTAAGACAGTTATGTACCCCACTAAAACTACATAACTAAGTAAGAAGAGGAGAATGGATCTTAGCAGACAACAACCTCTCACACTTATGAAGTCTCCTAGCTTCAAGGGACTATCCTGATTCCATTAGTGATTCAGGAATGTCCAGGTCTGGCTTTCTGTGCATTAGCAAGATCTGGAGTCCATAAGAGGATGAAGATTTCAGAAAAAAAGGCAGACTTTTAATTAAATGGGAAGATGGGAGCTCAAGTATTGAACTAGTGGATAAATAAACTGCTGGGTAAATATTTAACTACTGGATAGTACAGGAAGGCTTTCATTTTTACCCCATTCTGTGAAGTGAAACTCCCAAGTCTCAATAGTAAAATGTGATGATTAATAAAAGGAACTATCTTAACCTGGGTACTCCAGAAAACAGAACCTGAGACAAGGATTAAAGTGCTAACCCTTTTTTAAGGGAGATGCAAACCCAAAGCAGGAAGAGGAAAGGAAAAAGAAATAAGCAAGGGTGATGGGAAGTGATACAATGTATCACCACACCAGTCACCACTTCACTGAACTATAGAGAGACAAGGGACAAAGCTGACTGTTCAGCAGGTGTGCCCATTCAGCATCCAGGACTTCTCCTGGGAGACTTATAAAGAGAAATCACACCCTGGAGTAGCTAAGAGACAAAAAAGAGGAGGGAGAATTTATGTCTTCGTCCCATTCAGATCTATTTCTCATTGATCAAGGTTCACTCTACAGGAAGCACCAGCTTCCCCCTCAATAGCCACTCAGATTGGCTAGATTCCATACTCTGCACTACAATGTTCTTAAGTCCATAAGTGGAAGGGTGACCTGATATAGGTAGGATGCCAATCAAGTGAGAAAAAGGAGGAGGTGGTCAAGGGAATTTGCAAAAATGCACAGGTTTCTGTCCTAATCATGAGGACACACAGGCCATGATAGGACCATAAATTGTTCAAGAAGATGTACTCTGGTCTAAAGGGTCAGTTGAGCTGCACCAATCTATCTTCTCCATTTGGCTGCTAAGGGGCTAAAAAAAAAAAATCTCCTTAGACATACCCCTAAGAGTTACTGTATGGTTGAGAACAATAGGACTTAAATGTATTACCTCCCTAGGAAGAGTACCTACGAACTTTTGGTATGGATGATCTCTTGATGGAAGCATTACTGTTGTCTGATAGAGGTTGAGAGCAAAGCATGGTGCATCAGAGATGTCAAAGATGCATACTATTGTTACTGGCCCACATGGAGAAAGAACAATATGGAAATAACATTAAAACACAGCACAGGCTAAGTGCTAGGTGAGCCATCTAGAATTCAGAGGAGGACATGACCACGAGCGTTTGCCAGGAAAGGAGAATGCTTCATGGAGGTGGTCAGATTTGATGTGGGCCTTGAGAGGAGGGTGGACTTAGGTATGTGTGGAGTAGGAGGGGGGCATTTCGTGTCGGGGGCAAGGTACAGACAAAAACACAGTGAACGACAGCAAAAGAAACAACGAATATCTGCTTTCTCTAAAGGAAAGATTGAGAAACAGCTGTAAGATGGGTTAAGTTAGGGATATTCTTAAATACTTAGATAAAGAATTTGGATCGTTTCCCTAACAGAGTTGCAAAGGGATTTTAGCCCCCGGAGAAAGGGATATTGGAGAACAGCTTGTGATGAGTGGGGATGGGGCAGAGTTGGAAAGAAATTCCATTATGGAAACCATCCCTTAAAAAAAGGACTCTTAATCAAATAGGTCATACCCACTTGGTCAGAGAGGATGGTTAAGTGGAATGGGCACATGGGGCCATGTATTTTCGGGGGGGGGGGTCATTTGCAGAAAGGAAAATCAGGGAAGACAACAAAGATAATTTTTCAATGTTGCTGTTTTGCCACATTTCTGCTCTGCACAGACCAAAGGCTTGGTCAGCGTGATTCATCTGGAATCCTTCTAATACTCTGTGGGCAGCATAATCACACAGGAGAGGTCTGCCTTAAAGCACTACAGGATGCAGTATTAGTCTGATTTTATGGCTCTGTACTTCAGCTTTCCTTTCAACCCCTGGCAATTCTACGGCACCTGTCTTCCTCTTAGGCCAACTATCAGATGTTTTTCGGTGAGCCTAATATCTTTGTTCAAACCCACTTTATAAAATGTTATTTTCCAGTTTATTCCTTTTCTAATCATGTACTTGCTGCTAATCCTTCGTACATTGCTCCTAAGCCTGCCTGCAGATTGTGCCATGGATGTTTTATAACTGTTACAACTTCCTTTTCAAAAGCATTTGGGATGTTTTCTCTGTAGTAACTTACCCTTCTAGAAAGTCTTTAGTTCCTGCCCACGCACCACATGAGTCACAATAGAACCTGATTCAGAGCTAGTGAAACCTTTAAGAATAAAACTGCTATTAGTGAAAAAGGTTTAGTTCAGGAGGAACTAAGGAGGATTCGATTCAGTTTGGGCTTGAAAACAGTAAATTCCTTTCAAATAAAAATTTTCTTCCCATATCAAATCTATATGTTTTGAGAAAATATGTTAGTCCTCAGAGAGACTTTTAGTAAAATGAAATGTGAAAAAAATGATTCCAGAATTAAGGGGTAATTTGCTTCAGTTTTATTTGATGTCTGGAGGACAGAAACACTTTTCTGGATCGGGAAAGAAAAGAAGGTTCCATGGTTGTTAGGACAGTTTGCAAGAACCAGACAAGTCCATTTTTTTTTAAGTTTGCCTAATGCAGTTCACAGAATATTCTACTGTATAACATTTGTACCCAGATCTCTTGTAGGTCCATGAATCATCGTTGTTCCTGTTACCTTAGCTGCAAGATAAATTATCCTAGGGACAGAAATTCTGAGGGCTTGGCTGGATGGTTCTCACTTGGCACTTCTCAGGTAATTGGTCAGATGTCTACTGAGGTCACAGTTGTTTGCAAGTTCAACTGGACAAGATGTCCAAGATGGCTTGTCACATGGCCGGCCACTAATGCTCCCTATTGGCTGACAAGAGCATCTACACATGGCCTCTTCAGTGGGACAGTCCCAGAGTCATCAGAGTTCTTTAAAGGCAGTTGGCTTCCCTCAGAGCAAACATCCCAACAAAACCAGATGGAAGCTATCCGGCTGTTTCCAGCCCACCTTAGAAGTCACATGGTGCTGGTATTGGTTGAAGCAGTCAGGCCTACCTGCACCCAAGGAGAGGAGGCAGAGACACCCCTCTTGATGAGAGGAGTATCAGATAATTTGCAGGTGTTTAAACAAAAACAAACCCCAGCCAACTGCGATAGTCCTATATAGACAGCTTTCCGTCTATCTGAGCACCATCCCAGAATTCTAGCTAGTTCCTGTCTAACTTGGTTAGCATTCTGAGATACACTTAGGTTGTCTTCTCCAGCTTCTTCCCAGAACCTCCTTGTCATGTTTTTCTATTTCTTTCTACTTGGATAAATCACTTGAAGTATCTCATCTTTTTTTTTTTAAAGCACTTTCTAGCTGATTTAATCAGTTAATGGATTCCTAACTTACGTGTAAGATGTCAGTCATAAAATTTTACTTTTGTATTTATTACAAAGCAGAGATTTTAATAGAAGAGCTTAGTTTTTGAACGATCTTTGAAATGACTGCAGTACACATGAATCTTATTATAATACACTGCAATAATCATTTCAGTGAAGTGCCTATGTTTTTCATCTTAACGGCATCTAATTGCCCTTCTATTTCAAACAATACAATGAAATTCCTTCCCGATAAAATATTATGGACAGTCCTTTGGAAACAATTGTAATGGGTTGTGCCCACATTAGAAAAGGAAAGATACTGAGAGCTGATTGAATGCCTGAGAAATTGTGTTCTGTCAAATATTTCAAGCAATTAGCCACCAATAAGCCTCATAAAAATAGATTCTTCCCCGCTTTAAAAACTGGATAATTGCCAATAATCTTCAGCCAGATGGATACAGCCTTCCTACAGTCACCCTAGATTTTCCTTCTCAAGTCTTCCCAGGGCAGCCTGAAAGTTATGTTTGGATGCATTGCCTCATAATGAATGGACTGGGATTGACAGGCTGGACCCCTTCTTGAATAAGGGTGTGAGAGTGGTTTCTCTTCCTGAAGAAAGACGTTCTGAAGGGGGATGGTGTCAGGGAAGAGCAAATGTCACAGTATAATGACACAGAGTGCTTTGCACTGAGTGCTTCCAAGGGCATGGACTTCGATTTGCAAACCCTTTAAACTGCTCTCCGAAGCAAAAGGATATGGTAAATTTAGAAAGAATAGCATGCCGCTGAGCTGCCAATAGGGTTATTCAATAAACTGAATGCTTTCTTAGAAATTAAATGTAGGTTTTATAAGACAATGGGTAATTAGAGATCTACAAATATAATACGGTTTCTATAATACAATGGCATTTTATGGTTTATGATGATTTTGCATTAATGTTTTGTTTTGTATGCAGGTTGGTCTTACAGAAATAGTGTAGCAGGACAATATAATGTGCTCCATGTGCAGATGAAGAAGTGACCTGAGCCAGTGTCCTAGGAGGCCAGGCTCTGCCCCACAGTAACTATTTGCTATATTGTTTATAATTTCCTTTAAAACATTTCTACACTGAAAAATCTGTGTTAGTTGGTTTTTATCTGTACTTCAGAAGCAGTTAGTTAATATTTGAAGTGCTCTAATCACAAATTATACACCAAAGGGATGGTTAATTGGCATCGGAAAGTTCTAAATAAAGTCTATACCCTAGAGACAGCTGGTTATGGAGAGGGACTTAAACATTCCTTATGTCTGATCTGCACTAAAGGCTTCGATTAATTGAGTGGATGTTAGAATTTGGTCATCATTGAAATGAGTGGTCTTCAAATGTGTGGACTTGCTAGAAGTGTTGTTTGGGTCGTTCCACCTTTAAATAGAGTATAGAGTGTAGGCAACAGGGCCAATACCTCGCTCTAGGATTCTGATTCCAAACTTGTCTTGTGCTAAGATGCTGAGGGGCAAGTTTCCGGGACCCTGCTTTGGCCTGGCAGCTGAGTCGGCTGCTAGAATATTCACATTTACTTTCAAAAAACTTTTCATGGAAGATGCCATCTCAGTACTCCAAAGGGCAGAAATTCAGAACTTTATTGAGTGTACAGAATAGGATGTGTGACTCTCTTTGTGCTTATATTATTACAGTAACATCTCAAATTAATTGCAAGCATATATCAAAGGTATTTTTCAAACTTGCTGCCAGGGAGGAGTCCTATGAGCACATTAACTTGAGTATTTCTTACTTGACATATTTTGTAGGAAGAAAATTTGGTTTAGATAATCACTTTTGTATTATTATTATTTTATAATTATTTTTTATTAACATACAATGTATTGTTTCAGGGGTACAGGTCTGTGATTCATCAGTCTTACACAATTCACAGTGCTCCCTATAGCACATACCCTCCCCAATGTTTTTTTTTTTTTTTTAAAGAATGTCTCAATAAAGCTCATGAGACACCTGGGAGATTGGTCATAGGTAGCTGAACAGTTGCTAAAGTTGACAGTGGACATGTTAGTTGAGGTCCTGGTAGGAATCAAATGGCTCACTCAGAATGGGGAACGTGAAGACACTGGAAGGGAGGCTGTTACAGTGTGTGTAGGGTTTGCGGATACCGACAAGGGATGGTGTGGTCCTCAGGCCTAGCAACAGTGGCAGCCACTTCTGCTCTTGGGCCTGATGGGGCAACGGAAGGGTACACTCGAAGATGGGAGCTACATAGAAGTTGCTGTCTGCCAGGAGCAAGGGCCTTCAGTCGAGGGGACAGCCCGCCCATGGCATCTCTGCAGGGAGAGAACCAGCATATAGAGACTCCAACCCCATTCTGCTGCCCTTTACCTTCCAGTCTCCTGCTGGTGCTCCTCACTGAGCCAGAATTAATCCAAACTGGAACGCCAGGAAGCCCAGAATGCAGTCCATGCAGGTTAGCTTCCAGGGCCCAGGAGGCTGGGCAAAGGTGTGGAGTGGAGATGGAGGAATAAACAGAAGATCCAGCACAGTGAACTTTCTAGAAAGGACTCTTGAGCTCATTGAAGTCTATCAGAAAATGGCTTATGTGATTTATCAGGAGCAAGTAATTACCTCTCCAAAGGAGCAACTAATCAGTTCAGGCCACAAAGTTCGGCTTCAGTTCAGGGACAATTTTCTTTCTCAGGGTGTGCAGCAGAAATTGGTCTGACCCGGCTTTTATTATAACTCACCACCTGGTGGGAGGCTTACAGCTTCATCTACCTATAAGTAGTGGTAGCTAGGAGGAAACGATTTTCTTCTTAATATGTCATACTTAGATTGGATTAGGTAAACTTTGCACATCTTCAGACAGAAAACATTCTGGGTTTTTTCCCTCATCATACTTGTTGCCATTCACAATTAGATATTCATTAGTTTGGTGATTTGTTTGCCTGTCATTTCATTCAGTGACCATAATCCATGAAGACCAAGAGGTTTATCTCTCTACACACTGCCAACCATGGTGCTAGGCACATCATAGATGCTTGGTAATTATTATTTACTGAATGAAGGAATGACTGTCCGCAAGGCAGCTTAGTGAAGTGGGGAGAGTATGGGCGCTGGAATAAGGAAGAATTAGGTGTTGAATCTTGGCTGTACTTAGGAGTTGAGAAGACTTAGCAAAGCTTAATCTCTCAAAGCTGCAATTTCCTCCTCTATAATACGGTGGTTATAAAATGTGCCCACCTAAATTTACTCACTTAAGTTTGAATCAGACACACTGTTGTCTAGTAGGGCTGGGAACATAAAAGAAGGCAGTTAGGAATTAGAGGGACACCTGCTGCTGTTCTCATCACCATTGTTAGTTTTCATAAAAGCATGTTTACAATAAGGGAGGATGCCTTTCAAAAGAGTAATGATCATTAAAAAAATAATTTTCAAAGGAATAACCAAGGGCATGGCATATAAAATAAAGGCTTCATCTTTTTGAAGCTTATTGAAACTTCTCTTTTAAATGATCATTGGTCACCAGTGTTTGGTACAATCTAGTAGAAATATACTCAACTGAGTCTGAAGCCTTTAGCATCTGTGAAATAGGATATTCTACAAAATTGGCATGGTATATGCAATAAAAATATTCCTAAAATATGCAGGAACACTTTTATTGATTATAACACATTTTAAAAGCATTAGGAGCATTCATCCGATGATGAATTTTCCTCTAAAGTGAAGAATGACCCCAATATTATTGTTTTAAATCCAATTTCCTTTAAGTGGTGCTGATGTGGGGAAAACCCATAAGCTGGTGATGTCCCCTGGGCTGCCTTTCCAAGTATGTGTCAGTAAAGCATGCTTTCCATTTTTTTTTTCAAGTGGCCTTTAAATTTTTTTTTAATCATACAAGTTGATTATAGAAAAAGAAATACAGATGAGCAAAAACAATTTAAAAATGTAAAACCTACCCAGAATCAAATTGTTCAAATGTGAGTTTGTATTTAGCCTTTTCTTTATAGGCTTTAGTAAGAAAATTCTCCATCAGAGTTACTTTTTTTTTTTTCCTCCCTGGAATATCAGTAGGGTTTCACCAATTTGAGTAAGTATTTTTGTAAACTGCATCCCTTTCTCAAATTTCCCCCACTTCCCTGCTGTAAGAAAACACTGTTAAGAACCTGTGATTATCTCTCCGACACTGGCTTTCACTCCTCTCTAGTAAGCAACAACTATGTTGTTTAGGTGGAATTGGCCCAACCCCTCAGTTTTAGGGTGAACACTATGTGGTTTGAGCCAATCCAGGTAATCTTATTTTCCTTTGCTGATGTGATTGGTACAAGCAACCTAGATCCTGCAGTCCATACATTTCCAATTCATGGCTTCCCCCCAAGCAATTCAGTAATTAACTACCTGTATCAAGAATATGGACTTTAGAATCAGACTGCCTTGATTTCAAGTCCTGACTATCTCAAACCATTTGTGTGAATTATGGCAATTACTTGGTTTCTCTTGGCTTCAGTTTTTATCTGTATAACCTATAAACCATGTAAAGCATCCCATACATTGCAAGCACATGGTAAGGGTGATAATTTGTAACCAATTATTAATGTTTCCTATCTTACAGTTAATCTGATTGATAAATTCTTGTCTACATGCCAGTAGGTATGGGTTACCTATTGGTCTTTCTTCTTGACAATTAATTCGTATACATTTTAACAAAGACATCTTAGAGACAATATACTCAGTTCCAGATGCTAATGGAATAGCCAGTGGTTGAAAGCTCAGGCAAATCCTAAGGTGAGAGTTGTATGACTTCTTCAAAGCTGCTTGGGTCAATCCTCATCCCATCTCCATCTCCTTGTTTTTTTCAGTTGATCTTGTGCATGGAAGTTGTTGATTGCCTACATAACAGTCATTCCTTCTTGCTAATACAAAGCTAATTTGTACATTTACTGGTCATACAGCTGACTTGGGGATTAAATCTTGATAATATCAATTTCTAGGCCAGTGATTGGTTTAGAAATGAATGGGGGGTGCCTGGGTGGCTCAGTCATCAAGCATCTATCTTTGGCTCAGGTCATAATTCCAGGGTCCTGGAATCAAGCCCTGCATCTGGCTCTCAGCTCCACGGGAAGCCTGCTTCTCCCTCTCACGCTCCCCCTGCTTGTGTTCTTTCTCCCGCTGTTTCTCTCTCTGTCATATAAATAAATAAAATCTTAAAAGAAAATGAATGTGTAATACAATTTTAGTCAATGAAATGTGAGGAAAGCCTTTCCACAGGGCTTCTGGAAAAGAAAACTTTATCTTTTTTTTTTTTTTTTAAAGATCTTATTTATTTGACAGAGATCACAAGTAGGCAGAGAGACAAGCAGAGAGAGAGGGAGGCAGGCTCCCCACTGAGCAGAGAGCCCAACTTGGGGCTCGATCCCAGGACTCTGGGATCATGACCTGAGCCGAAGGCAGAGGCTTTAACCCACTGAGCCACCCAGGCACCCCAAGAAAACTTTATCTTAAAAGGCAAACAGAGATAGAACATTCTGTCTTTGGATGTTGATATGCGAGGAAGTGATGCTTGAGGTCACTGCTGCCATCTTTCTATCATAATGGGTTAAGCTTGAGACCAGAATCCACATTCTGAGGAGAAAATATACTGGTTCTTGAAGACATTGTTGAACAATGGAAAACTAAAGTGCTTCGGGACTTCTTGTTGCATGGTGGATTAAAGCCTTTTATTGTTTAAGCCATTGAGAGTGGAGTTTTTTGTTACTTGCATCAGAAAAAAACATCTAAATGGTTCAACTATGGGACATGAACAACCTATTTTCTCCTCTTAGATATTGTTCTTTTTATTCAGAGAGAAGCAGGCTTGGAAAAACATGAATTGCCCCACTCATTTTGTAGACAAAAAATATTACCAAATGTTCTTTTGGTAACTCACTCGTTTCATAGCCACTTGAGTGATAGCATATCTTATTGGCATAAAGAAAAGCATAACATTTTGTTCATGTTAGATGTGGAGACTTGGGTACCTTCAAGGGAACTTTGGGTATCTTTGGCACATTTTATTTAGTACAGTTTTTAAAAGTCTGTATGCTCACAGGGAGGTGTGGAACTTTGGGAAATATAAGATTCAGATAGAGAAAAATTCTCTTCTTAGGGACAGAGAGGAAAACTCTTGGAACTGCAACTTCTGGCAAAGTCGTTATAGTTAGAGAAATCGAATAGATGCTGTTTCTGGACATGACAAAGGACATAAATCAAATATATAAGCTTATTTGCCTTTGGAAAGTAAAAGATTGTGTGGTATTTATTTAAAGGCAGATCAATCCCTCTCCCAGGCTAAATGAGGAAGAGATTAATTGAAATCTTAATGAAACATAAAATTGGGCATTGGCGATATTGCCTGCAACCATTGTAGACTGACAGATAATGCAGCCAGCTTGTTTACTTTATTGAAATGAGCCCTGAAAGGTGATGTGCCTGATTCCTAGTCAGAGAGTCTAATCTTTACTCCATGGATTTTGTTGACAGGCTGATTTCCTGACTCACTGGATCAGCCAGGTATGTATCTAGTCTCCTTTGTTTCTAACTACAAAAGACATACTGACATTGGTCTAGGCTTGGCAGGGTTCCAACCCTATATTGAAAAGAACTCCAAGAATCTGGGATGCCGAAGTCTTTGTCCTGTAAAAAGCAATGCTCCCTTCAAAACTGTATTGGGAAAATGATGTCTTTTGAAGAAAGCATATGCTATAGCCATCTTCCCCTCTCTACATGTCAGCCACCTTTATAATTACATGACTTCTTTTCCTAACTAGCTGACCTCCTTGAGGGAAAGCCCTTTCCCTTATGAATCCCTTTATCTAACTCTTCCTGGCAGCGTAGGTGTTTGATAAATCCTAGTTGGGTGACTGTTGAGGTCTCCAACCTACATTTTGAAAGGCTGGGTTTTTTTAACAGTGAAGCTCTAGATAAAGATCACCAGGATTAACAGACTGGACCACTATTGTCTGACATTGAGTTTGCTGGTGTCAGAAAGAATGTGGGTGTCCCACTTTGAGGAGGACAGCTTCTGAGAGATAGGTCCTGGGGTTAGTCAGACAAATCATAGCATCAAGCAGTGGGTCTTAATGATGCTGGGTGGGGGAAGAGAGAGTGGAGGATGGGAGGCCAGGAACTGGAGGAATGAATACATAAGTGGAGTTCACATTCTTCTCTTCGGACCCCTTATTACCATTACCACTTCTGAACATAATGAGTGTATCATTGCCAATCCATACATCTGTATACTAAATGTTAATAAGGCTTGCTTTAATCCCCTCAAAAACTAGGTAAGAAAAATAAATAAAAATTCTACTATTGTCTTCATGCACCAAATTTTTGCACATCCCACTGTAAAGACTGCTCGTCTACACATGGATAAATAAGATAAACAGTCTCTGCCCTCATGGGGTTATAATCCACTCGGGAAGATTAGTGACAAACAATAATATAATAATAATATATAACAATAATATAATACCTATATTCAAATATGGGACTCTATACTTAATATTAAAACAAGTGAATATTAACTGATAGATATTGTGGAGATTAATAACACAAAATGTGTTTAGAATGGAGTTGTGGGGACGCCTGGGTGGCTCAGTTGGTTAAGCGGCTGCCTTCAGCTCGGGTCATCATCCCGGCGTCCTGGGATCGAGTCCCACATCGGGCTCCTTGCTCGGCGGGGAGCCTGCTTCTCCCTCTGCCTGCCTCTACCTGCCTCTCTGTCTGCCTGTGCTCGCTCGCTCTCTCTCCCTCTCTCTCTGACAAATAAATAAATTAAAAAAAAAAAATTAAAAAAAAAAAAAGAAGAATGGAGTTGTGGGCCAGCAGGGGGAGCTCTTACCACCCTAGTACTCCTGGTCAATCCTAGACCCAACAGGAAGGCAGGGATGGTGCATGTGGATTCTACTTTACTATCCCAGAAGGAAGAAGAAAGACTTACCTCCTTCTCTGGCAAGAGCCCAACCATTGAAAGACTGTCATAACTTAGCCAATGAGAAGCCACTATATTTCAACTCCTAATTTACTCCAACGGACTTTTGGTTTATGATAGCCATCCCAAATTCCCTGTTTTTCTCTATAAAACAGTGTTCTTCTTTACTCAGCAGAACTTGTCTATGGTTTTGCAATATCTTACTGGTCCTGGATTACAATTCTCAACTTCTCCCCCAGTAACCACCCTTCCTTTTTTTTTTTTTTTTT
>PISX010011379.1:0-65638 GCA_004024625.1 Mellivora capensis | reverse complement strand
CCATCCTCCCTCCTCCCTCTTCTACCCCCCCACAGAGCCCCTGCCTGAGAGTTCTGGTCCAGGGTCACACAAAGGTCAGCCTAAACTAGCTGCCAGAGGAGAGACTCCTCCCAGCCTCCGCATCCAGGGGGTGAAGAGGCTCTGGCAAACCCCAGGCTTCTGCAGTGGTCAGATGGGAGGTGGACTTCCTGGGCTGGCTAGATTATCCCTCATCACAGACAAGGTCCAGGAGGGCAGGGAGAGGGTGGGGTGGGGCGGGGACCCTCCTTTCCCAGATCTCTGAGGTCCGAGGAGCAGAGGCTGTGCTGGGAGAAGTTCTCTGTGTTGTGCCCCACTGGCCAGGCTCCCCGGGGCCGCATGCTGCATGCACACCACCCCACCCCGCCCCCAGTGTCAGGCAGACCCGAGCCTGGAGGACGGGAGCTGCTGAGACCCTGCACCTGCCCGGTGAAGGGGCCGCCACCCCTGCTACCAGCCTTGGGCCACCACCAGCAGCACCTCTCGCCCACAAAGCCAGCCCTGCACACTGCACAGCATTGTGTCCCCACCTTCCTGGCGAGGACACCAAGGCCCTGCGGGCAGCCACACAACAGAGCCAGCTCACGTCCTGTGGGAGGGCAGGGAGTGTTAGGACTGCCAGCCGGCCGGCGAGCCCAGGGGCCACTCTCTCCTGGACAGGCTGGGAGGTGGGGTGACATGGTCAGCATCAGGTCTCTGCCTCCAAGGAGCTCCCAGTCCCAGGTGGGACTTGGGACTCCCGGTGCCACAACAACCAGCTTGGGACCGTCAGGGAAGATACGGCCGCCATGCAGAGACTGGCAGGGCAGAAGCAGGGAAGGTGCCTGGGTCTCCGCTGACGTCCTGTTGATGATGTGCTGATTCAGCCAATCTAGAACATTCCTTCATGTAGACCTCTTGTTCTAGCGGATAATAAGCCAGGATCGTTTGGGTTTCTTTGACTTGAATGTTCTGAAAGCCAAGCTGAGCATCCTAATGGTTGACTATCCAATGGCGCGGCCCTTTCTCCTTGCCATGGTGCCCCCAGCAAAACGGCGGTGGTGGGTCGCACGCAATCATGTTACTGTCTTCATGGATGGTTTGTGGGGAGGCCTGGGACCTCAAGGATTTCTCCTGCTAGGCCTCCTACTTCCTTCTCCAACTCTGGCAAGCACTTCCGTTTCAACCACAAGATTGGCTTGTCACATGGTAAGTCTCCAAGTCATGGAATGCTTGATCAGTCTGGCTTCAGCCCAAAGTGGCCTCTTAGCAGATCCCAAAGTCCCCTCCTACAGCTTTCCCACTAGTTCCTTCAATGAGACCCTCCATTCCTCTCCCATACGACACCAAAGCCACAAAAGTAGTCCACTAATCCTGATATACTGTTTCCCTACTGTGTTCCCAGCCTTGCTGAGTTGTGGTCTGGGACCCCGGGCCCCTCGGGGTCAGCTGGGTCTCCTTTGACGTGGGTGCCTCCTAGTGACCTGCTTCCCAACCCGAAGGGCAGGATCTCACTGCCCAGTGCCCGGCCATGGTTCCGGTGAATTATCATGCCCCCAGTCCTGGAATCAAATTCCCTATCAGCTAGGGCTCTTTCATCCACACATACCAGAAAAACCGAGGAAAAGGTTAAGCACAAAAGGGGTTGTTACCCCATATGCAGTGGATTGAATGTTGCCCCTGAAAACATCGTGTCCGCCCAGAACCTCAGAGTTGCCAGAGCCCTGTATTTGGAAATAGGGTCTTTGTGGATGATCAAGTTGAGATGAGGTCATTAGGGTGGGTCCTAACCCACTGTCCCTGGTGTCCTTATAAAAAAGGGTCATTTGGACACAGACATGCATGCAAGGGGAAGGCCACGTGCCCATGGAGGCAGAGAGGGGAGTGATGTGGTCCCAAGTCCAGAATGGCCCAGGATTGCCAGTGGCCACCAGACGCCAGGAGAGAGGCTGCAACACTTGTCCCCACAGCCTCAGAAACAGCCAGGCTTGCTGACACCTTGATTTCAGACTTTTAGCCTCTGGAACTGTGAACAAGTACGCTTCTGTTGTGTTGAGCTACCAAGATTGTCTTACTTTGTTATGACAACCCTAGGAGATTTATATGCCTTAAGACAAGAAATCCAGAGATAAGGAGGTTTTAGGACTGGTTAATTCAGTGGGTCACTCTCTGATGTCATGAAAGACCCAGGTGTCTTCATGTTTCTGTCCTGCCATCTTTAGCATGTCAGCCATATCCCCCCTCATGGTCACAAAGTGGCTGCTGCAGCACCATGCATCCCAGGCAGGCATGGTCAGCAAAGAAGAGCATGTGCCTTCCCCATGCCTCCTATATCAGGGGTGTGGATGGCCATGATTGGCTTATACTAAGGATGATTCATTCTCTGGGCTCAGGGAGGGGGGCACGTCTGAACAAAATAGGGAAAAGCAGTGGTCTGTGGGGAAGCGTGCCCAGGGCTCTGGGAGTGAGTGGCAGACGGATTGCAACAAGAGTAGACTAGAAGTGGGTGTCGTGGGGGCTGGGAGTGGAGCGTGGGGTAGAAACAGATCTGCGGGGTGATCATCAGCCATACGTGCTCCGGGTCCAGCCGCCCTCACCACGGGACAGCTCAGCCCCTGGGCTCCCAGCACCACCACACACAGCCACCCCAAATCACAGGACTCAGCCCCGGTGGACCCCACACCTGACAGAACAGACATTTGGCCTTGGCGAGCATGCTGATTGTGCCATCCATTATGGGGTGCACTGTGCCCCCAAAAGTTCTGTGCGAGTCCTAGCCCTGGTCCCCGTGAGCGTGAGCTTCCTCGGAAGCAGGGACTCTGCGCGTGTGATGGTTAAGGGGAGGTCACACAGGAGCAGGGTGATGTCCTCACAGAAGAGGGGAGCACAGACATGCACGCAGGGAGGAGACCACGTGGCCATGGGGGCAGAGACGTGGCCACCAGCCTGGCATCACGACCAGGAGCTGGACGAAGCAGGAGGAACCTTCCCCTAGAGCCCTTGGAGGGAGCACGGCCCTGACCCCTGAGCTCACGCTTCGGGACCCCAGGACGGGGAGATGATTGAGTGTGCTTGTCTGGAGAGCTTGGCCTAGCGCTCTGCTCCAGCCGCCCCAGGACACTGGGAACCCCCAAACCCACTCTCCCCGCCTCATGTGATGCAGACACCAGAGCCCACCCCGTCCTTACAGAGCCTCAGGCCCTGACCCCAGCCACCATGCCAGGTACCAGCCCCCAGCGCCCAAGGCCTCCACCCACAGATGCAGTCACCCCTTCCAGAAAGTTCTCCCTTGTAAATAAATGAGGATAGAAATGGCCCATATGGAAATATAATGTTGTTAAAACCACTGATTAAGTTTTACACAACCGTGTGAAAGCAAACGAAAAGGTTTTAGCTTTTTAATTTAAGAAAAGAGGAATATGATATAATTTCAATTTGTGATAAGATAAGATGTCCTCGATATTGTGGCTTCAATTGGATTACATCCTAATGTACTTTGTAAAGTGTCAGGCCGGCTGCAGATTAAGGTGTGTGTGTGATATTCTTTATTAACAATGTAATGGGCCACGTTCACTCTATCCGTCTTCATCAGCGTTTCCGGCCCACCTGGGAGACCTCGTTAGTGTGGAATCCAAACCCTGGGGCTTGGGGCGGGAGGCTGGGAGGAGACCCCGGGGTGGACCGGAGCACAGGCAGGGTCCCAGGGGGCAGGGGAGGGAGGTCCAAGCCTTCACGAGGCAGCACGCAAGGGGCAAGGGAGGAGGGGGGCTGAGGCCCCTATGGTCTGGCCGCAGCCCTGCCGGTGGGTTAGGAGCCTGCTGGGCCCCAGGAACATGACCTGAACGCACATCCACGCCCCGCAGAGTGTTCTGGGTACCCAGGGCTCCAGGATGCCCGGAAACCCTCTTTGAGGTGTTGATGAGCTCCCCCAGCCAGCAGTGTGCACAGTCCTGGGCAGGAAGCGAGGCACCTGCAGGAGGGAGGGATGTGCAGGCCCAGTGAGGCAGCCTGCTGGGTGAGCAGACCCGGCCCCTGGCCCCAGGACCTGTCCGTGGCCATGATGAAGGGGCAGACGGCCCTGAGGTTTGCGGGGGGCAGGAGGGATAGGGTAGGTGGGAAGAACCCAGCTCAGACCCAGGACACCGCCCGCCCTTTCTTTCCGGGGCCCCAGACACATTGGTGTGGAGATAAGTCCACACAGAGATTTCATTTGCAGGGTGACCAGGGCTTCTGTGTGGGCCCAGCCACACAGGGTCTCTGAGCCGCCAGGGAGTCCAAGCTTTGCTGTCTGTATCCTCCCAGGTCAAGGCCAAAGGCACTCAAACCCAGGACCCGCCACTCCTGACATGTGACCCTGGGTGCTCCTCCGTGACTGGGTTTCCCCTCTTGTCAAAGGGACAGAGTGCTGCCTAACATTCCCCAGTTTCTGTGGAAAAACCAGGTGCCCCCCCAGGATACCCTCTGTTAGCACTGCCCAGCCCTGCCCCCTCTTCCTCCTGCCTGTCCCTGCTGTGTGACCCTGGGGAAAGCCCTTCCCTCTCTGGGCCTTGATCCCTTTCTCTAGAATGGGAGGGGGTCGCAGGGGCTGAGGCACCGTCCATGGGAGATCCAAGCCAGCTTCACCCGTCAGAGCCTGAGACCCCCATCTTGGGGGTTCCACCCCGGGCAGGGACTGAGGGAGGAGGGTTGGGCCAAGTCAGTGGAGGTTGCAGGGGTGAGGTGTGGCCAGAGAGAGCTGCTCTCTATGACGTCCTTGGGCCCCCAGAACATGGTGCCAACCCTCACGTGGGCGGGGAGCTAAGATGCCCCAGAATGTCCCCCAGAGACCTTGAACCCCTGCCTGTGTCCCTCCTTGTCCCTAGCGCCTGCAGGGGGGAGCTCTGCCAGGGTGAGGCCCTGATTCTCCCAGGCCCTGGGAGCGTATCTGTGACTGTATGGGGGTCCAGACAGGGCCCATGGCCGCCCATTCTCACGGGAGGGGAAACAGAGGCCTGGGAAGGCCCCTGGCGGGTCCAGTGTCACAGCTCAACATATGCATGTCATTCATTCTCTCCACACATGTTCTTGTACTCCCACCACGTTCTGGGCGCTGGGGACACAGTGATACCACGGACCAATGAGCTCCCTGACTTGGGGTGTCTGTCTTAGGACAAAACCAATACCGTGAATCCAGAAGGTGACTTCCAAATGAGAAAATCTAAGGAGTCAGCCTGCTGGAGGATGGGTTCTAGATAGAGGCATGGGCACATGCAAAGGCCCTGTGGTATATCTGCTTGGAGGCCAGTGAGCTGTGGTAGAGCGAACAGAGGAGGGGCGGCAGGAAGCCAACTCAAACCCTGCCTTCCTGGGAGTGAGAGGTGCACGAGCCCAGGTTCCCCTCATACACACACCAGCACCCCATCCCTGGCCTGAATGAGCTCCTCCCTCCCCACCTACACCCACCCTGAGATTCCCCCAAAACTTCTGCCCCGTCAGCCCTTAGTCCATGGTTTCCCTCTGCCCTGAATGTCCTCCAGAAGTCGCGGCCATGACCCCTAGACCCATAGGGCAGCGGGGGGCTTCAAGCATATGTGTGCCATGAGTGGGAGGGGGTTCAGCCAGGAACAGCCCAACCTTGGTACCCCCCACCTCAGGTCTTTCCGGGCCTCATGTGGGAAGAGAAAAGCCCAGACACGTGCTGAGGGCCTCCTGTATGCACAGACAGTACAGCCCTGGCTGGGGCTCCTGCTCATTCGCTGTGCCTTCTGGAACCTGCCGAGCCCTCTCTCACTGGGGTGTGAGCCCCCTGGCCTCCTTGCTGTGGGTGGGAACTGGGCGGATCCTCCCAGTTGGGGAGGCAGCGGAGAAGCCAGGCCCCACCTGCACCCCACAAGTGCTCTGCCCCGGCTGAATAGATACTGCAGGACCTGGGAGCCCCGTGCTTGTCCTGGGACCCCCCAAGGCCACACCCGTGCTTGTCTTGCTCTGACAGTGTCCACAGGGGCCCCTGGCGGACAGCATGATGTCCTGCCCAGGCCTCCACCACCAGCACCAATCTGAACCCACCCAGCACCCCAGGGAGTAGCCGTGATGAGGAGCATGTATCCGTGGCTGGACCGGGGCGGACAACATGCCCAGCCCCGTCTCAGAGACCCCCGCCATGGTCCCAGCCCACAGGGCCCCCAGGGCCTCGTGGGGAGCGGGGGCAGGGACTAAGCTCAGGCCCCACCTAGGTTGCTGTGTAGCTTCAGGGGTCCCGTGGCATCTCTAAGCCCGTTTCCTTGTCTGAGAACCACAGCTTCTCTGGGTCTCTGGAGCCTGGTCCCTGTTGGGTGACCCTCTGCCTCCCCCTGGTGGTGAAGAGCCCACACTGCCGCGGGCCGGGGTCTCCACTGGACTGTGGAGCAGACCCGGCCAGGCTGCCCTCCACCACGCATCTTACCCTGGGGCGTCTGCTGAGAAGAGCCCATTGCGCCCAGAACCCAGGAACGATGCCGAGCCTACGTGGCCCACTGTCCGCTGACCGATCTGGCGGCCAACCCCTCCACCGTGGGCCCTCCAGCCTCTCCAGTGGGGGTCCTGCTGTGATGGGCCGGCCAGCAGAGGGCCTCAAGTCCCTCCCTCCCACCACCCCCCCCCCGCCACTGCTGCTGGTCCAGATACACCCACATGACCCACACGCAGCCCCTCTGTCGGTCACCAAAGGCTCCGAGAGGGCAGGGCCCTGGCCCAAGACCACCAAGCCGGGCAGCAGAGGGGACACTGCAAACCCATCTCTGCACCAGGCAGCCGCCCTCCCTGTCCCATGTCACACCCCCGCCTCAAGTCCCCAGAGTGCCCGGCTGAGACTCCAGCACCCCTTAAGGGCAACAGAACGCAGTGGGAGCTCTGTGGGTCCCCAACATACTCAGCCGGGGACCCCGTCTGCCACCAGCCTGCGGAGTGCTGGTGCTGAGCCGCCGGGGACGGTCCACCAAGACCGCCACAATGGGCTCCCACAGTGGCTGGAGACAGCACAGACAGGGAGACAGGCCCATGGAGAAGTTCCTCTCCTGGGGTACCCGAGTGAGGGCAGCATGGAGCAGGGACTCAGGGTGAGCTGCAGGGGGGCCTGCTCCCCTTTGGCCTTCGCTGACCCGACTGTGCCCTCTCCACCAGACATGGGGAAGAGCAGTAAGCCTCACTCCCTGTGGGACACCAGGCCTGGGGCTTGGATTTTTCTATCCCAGGGCACAGCTCCCCTCTGCCCCCAGGCAAGGTCACAGATCTCAAGCTTTGGAGATCCCCACTTGGGGCCAGTCCCTGAGTGCAGTTGGCACAGACCTGTCCTGTCCCTGGCTCGATCCATGCAGCCAGGCCACGAAGCAGCCCCAATGCCCGTCTAGGAGTGTCCAGACCAGTTCAGAGAGGGTCAGTGCCTGCTCAAGGCCATGGACACATCCCCACTGATGCATAAGCAGACGCTGGCCAAGACCTCGGGCCAGGCGCCAGGCCGCCTGGGAACACGTAGTGAGCAAGAGAGCGAGCCCAGGCCATGTGGTCACTTTCTTTATTGTGGCAGCTCATAACCCACAGGGAAGGGGCTGCAGGTCCCTCCCCCCAGGGTGCCCGCCCTGCCCAGGCTAGGAGCAAGGGTCTTGTAACCGGCCAGGCAGCTCACTCAGGGGTCCTACTTTTGCTCCTCAGGGACAAGACCCTGGACAAGCTGAACTTGGACTTCTTCTTCTGGTCCCCACTGCTTCTCTGGAGGTCTAGTCAGGGAAGGGGATGACACTGAGGATACTCACCACTTCTTGGCCACCACCCCATCACATATGTCCCTCCCGCCCAGCCCTGGGAGCCCTCCCTGGAGCCTGGAGGAAGCCAGGTCCCGACAGGAGCCTTGAGCCACATATGTCCCTCCCGCCCAGCCCTGGGAGCTCTCCCTGGGCCCCCAGAGCCTGGAGGAAGCCAGGTCCCGACAGGAGCCCTGAGCTTCGGCCCTCCCTTGGGGAATTGCCTCTGCACCTCCCATTAGAGTTCCCGCTGGCCTGGGCACCCTCCTACCCTGACAACAGCTGCATCTCGGCCCCGCTGAGTGATGGGAAGCTGACTCCCTTGGGGTGAGCCTTCCTGTCCTTGGGCTGTATCTGCCCATGGGTCCTGGCCCCCACCCCCACGGGAGACCCAGCCCAGACCCCCCCCCCCACCTCTGCCCTGGCCAGCCATTACCCAGCCTCTGGATCATGTTCTGTAGCATCTCGTCCTCCTCTCGCTCCCTGAAACAGGAGAAGCACGGCAGTGAGGGGCTGCCCTCAGGGGTGAGGGGCGTAGGGTTCCCAGTCAGACTCATAGCCGAGCCCCCAGCCCATGGGACACCTGGGTCAGCTGTCTCCCATAGGTCAATAAGGCAGCGCCTGCCCCCTCTGGGCCCAGACCCTCATCGGTGGTACAGGGGCAGGAGGGCCCTGGAAGGACCTGGACCAGGGCTCCCTCAGCTCAGATGGGAACACGTTTAAATTTGGCCACTGACTCTGTGACCTTGGCAGGTCCCTCCTTTATGGATAGGGACAGACGCGCCCCTGGGAATGGTCAGGAAGCTGGCAGCTGCCCCCAGGGCTGGTTGGAAGCCAGAGGCCACCCTCAGGGCTGGTGAGGAAGCCAGCAGCCCAGTGTGGCACCAGGAGACACAGGTAGCCGTGTGTATTTAAATAAAAATAAAATCTAAAGTTCCATTCCCCTGTTGAATGGGTCACAATGAGCCGTTCACATTGTGGAATGTTCCAGCAGCAGGTGCTGACCCCTGAGGGTCAGGGAACACGGGGCTTGGTTGGGGGCAACCTCTAAGACAGGCAGCCTGGGTCTGCCCTCGGCCTCAGGGCCCCCTCCTGCAGGACACAGTGTGGGGGGGCGTCCTCCCTGCTGATGGCGGGGAGAGGCTCTGCGCAGGAGTTGACCAGTCAAGGCCTGGCAGGGAGGAGCTGGGGTCTGGCCGCCCCTCACCTGGGCCCCAAGCCCTGCCCTCACCGGAGCCGGTCCTCCTCCAGGAAGTCCACGATGTTGCTGCGGTCCTCCACCGTGCTGAGATACCGGCTCAGCAGCTCTTCCTCATGCTGCTGGTCCTGGAGGGACTTCAGATACTCTGCAGGGACAGCCCACCTTCAGCGGCAGCCCTGCTATCCCACCCTGCTCAGGGACACAGCGTCCCCATCCCTGAGGCTCAGGCTCCTCCCCTGGAGGTGGGGGAAGAATCTTGAGGGCAATGGGGATAGAGTCTGCCCTTTTACGGTGAGCTCTTGGCTACGCCAGATGGACGGATGGATGGGTGGACGGGTGGGTGAGTGAACGAATGAATGAATCAGTGGAAAAACGGCCAGATCAGACCCAAGCGTCACTGCCCCCATCCCACAGCAAGGAAGGGCAGGGGCGGGACTGCCGGGCCTCAGCCCCACCATCCGCAGTACCCAGAGGCCATGCTAATCAGGGCTTACAGCCTGCACCCACGATCAGCTCATGTAACCACTGCAGCTGAGGGGCGTGGAGATGGTAATCACTGCAGTGAGGAGCACAGAGAGGGTGAGTGCCCTGGCCAAGGACACACAGCCAGGAGAAGAGGCACTGAGACTTGACCCTGGGCAACCCATCAGCCTCTGCCAAGGTGGCTGCCCAGGCAGCCAGCAGGAGGGGCCTGGGAGAGGCCGCCCCCACCCGCCCACCCCAGCTGGCTGTGGCTCCCTGGGGTAGGCAGGACTTACTGGGCTTGGCCATCAGCTGCCGCAGCTCCCCCTCAAGGTCCAACTGCTGCTCCACCAGCCGCTGGTCCCGGGCCCTGCCGAGGGGACGCAGGCGTGAGGCCCGGCCCACCTGGCTGGCCGCCCCCACCTGCCTAGTGCCTGAGCTGGGGCGGCCGGAAGAGGAGGCGGCCGTCTAGGAGAGGGCCCTTCAGGGGAAGGAGCGGCTGGACCCCTCACTTGTACATCAGCTCCGACTCCTGCCGCAGCAGCAGCTGCTTCTCGTGGATGAGCTGGAACCAGTCCACCATGAGGGCATCCTCGGAGGCATCTGTGGAGAGTGGGGGGGCCAGGATGGCTCAGCTGGGGCCTGGGCGGCTCTAGGGCGAAGCTGGCTAAGGCCAGGCCAGGGCACGAGGCAGGGTATCGGCTCACCCCCCTCAGCGGCACGGAGACGCTTCTCCAGCTCCACGCCCCTGAGCTCCAGGGCGTCCAGCTGGCTCTCGATGTCCTGCATGTGCCTCTGGATCTCCTCCGGGGGCATGTAGTTAGGGAGCAGCTGCGGACGGAAGGCTGGTGAGGGGCCATGGGAGACACCGGACCATGCCCTGGAGGGCGGCGTTCCTGGCCCCCCTGCACCCTGGCCTACTCACCCTGGCGGGGTTGGTCACTGCCTTGCCAGGTGAAGAGGGGACACCAGCCGAGCCCAAGGGCTTCCCTGCTGAGGGCGAAACAAGTCTCCTGGACCTGGCAGCACCAGGCCCAAAGCTGTGTTGACCCCACCCTGCCTGCCCAGCAGCCCTGCTCCCCCCTCACCCCGGCAGCCCTAAGCGGTGCCCTGCTGGTGCCCAAAAGCCAGAGCTCACAGACAGATCCAGGCACTATCCAGGCACCGGCCCCTGTGCCCCCCGTCAGCAGCCCGGGCACCCCAAGTGCAAACACTCCACCATCGCCAGGAGGACCTATCTGGTCCTCCCCTCCCTACTGGTGGGCAAGGGCTCAGGGACAGGGTCCCCCAAGCCCCCTGCCCCACGCGAAGCCAAGCCTGGCTGCCCACAGGTGCGCTCAAGGAGGCTCACTCCCCCGGCGTGCCTTCCCTCCACTCTGAGCCCCGTCAGCTCCTCGTCCTCCTGCAACCCCCCCCCCATGCTCCCTCCTCAGATGAGCCCCTTCGTCTCCATCCCAGCTAGAAATGGGGGCTGGGGTCTCAGGGCTCACCTGGTTTGTCTTGAGCAGGGGGCTTCCCCTTCTCCTCTTCCTTCCAGCTCCAGGCTGGGACCTCCTGCCCTGAGGGCTCGGAATGAAGCCAGTTGGCAGAAACGTCCAGGCTGGCAGGGACGGCCAGCTTCTTGCGGCGGGACAAGGATGGGGAGGGGGATGGGGAGACAGCTGCCCGAGGGCAGGGGACAGGGCCACATGTCAAGCCCACAGATCCGGTGTCCTCCCCCTCCCCCACTGCTTCCCTCGGTGGGGGCCACCGGCCAAGACAGGGTCAGTCCTCACAGCCCTGTGCCACATTCCCCCAGGGAGGGCAGCATCTGCCTCCTAGACAATAGAGGGGCAAGCGAGCCCAGCGGGCTGCAGGCTGGCTCAAGGCCGCAGAGGAAGTGACGTGAGATGCTGGACGTGGGTCCGAGGGGCGACGGAGCGTGTTGGAGACGGCCACGCTCACACGCACGCGCAAACATAAAGGCACACACATGCACACACACTCATGCCCAGGCTGCCACCCCGGACACCAGCCCCTCTGACGCCACTGGGTCCTGTTCCCAGGCCGGGCATCTGGAGCCCCCGGGTTCCCGCCCAGCATTACCTGAGGGGCTGGGCTGAGGGCTAGCTGCACCCACTGCCCTGTCAGGCGAAAGAGGGGTTGGGGGAACGTGGACGGGCCCCTCGGAACTCTCACGGGCCTTCCCAAGTGCCTCACCAGTCCGGGGCTCTGCCAGGACCCTAGACAGAGGGCAGGAGGTCAGCTGAGGGAAGGACAGGCTGCCCCCACACCCAGGTGCAGACAACCTGAGGCAGGGATGAGCTCGTGACCAGCTGCGACTCTCCTAGAACACAGATGTGTATTCCCGTGAGCTCTCACCTGTGGGTGTGAGCACCATCCTCACACCTGGCGCAGGACCCCGACCCTGCTGCCCGCCCCTGGGCCACGCACTGCTATAGTGCACTCAGGGCAGCTGGTGTGACTGCCCTTGCCATGACTCGGGCTGGTCTGACTGCCCCTGCTGTGACTCGGGCCGGTGTGACTGCCCCTGCTGTGACTCGGGCCAGTGTGACTGTCCCCCCATCACTCAGGCCGATGTGACTGTCCCCCCATCACTCATGCTGGTGTGAACTGGCTTCTGCTACCACTGCTGAGAGGTCGGGCAGATGTGCACACATCCCTCCCGTGCGCGTGTCAGTCAGTCTGTTTGTGCGCCATTATTCACCTGTGAGCATTGGTGAGCACCTACTGTGTGCCTGACCGTGTTAGCCCTCAGACCCCATGAGCACAAAGCCTGAGGCCCAGGTGCAGGTGCAGGTCCAGGGGAGCCCCCCCCTTCACCTCTCAGCTGGGTTTTTCTTCACGGGCTTCAGGCGGGCCCTCCATCCTGCCGGCCCGTCCTCCTGGTCTTCCTGGGGGCTGACACTCATGCCTAGGTTGGGGGACAGGGACACAGGTCACAGGGGGTGTTCTGCTGGGAAAGACTGGATCTCACCCACCCCCACCCCAGCTTCCTGCAGCCAGCCCCTCTCGAATACCCACACAGCCAGCCAGGCCCACAGGACAGAGTCGGGCTAGGAGTCGGGCTCAGGACTTCAAGCCTGCACTGTGTGCGCTCAGGGGAATCGCTCCCCTCTCTGGGCCTCAACTTTCCCTGATGCCAAACGGGTGACGGGGAGGCCAGGTGGGCCCCGTGGATGCTGAGTGCCCATGCATCTGTGGGACGGATGGCTAAGCTGGGACAGCCCATCTGCTGGCTTCCTTAGCTGAGAACAGAGTGGCTTTCATTACGGGGGGGCTCAGCCGAGGGAAAGATCTTGGTAAAACATGGAGCATGGGGTGCCATGTGAGCCTAGCTCAGTAACACCAGGGCGCCCGTAAGAGATACCCAGGCACCCAGAAACAGGGTAACTCCACCGTTACCCCAAAAAGTGTATGAAACGGCGCCGGGAACAGGAGGCCACAAGACGGTCGTAAACGGTGGGAGGGGCCTCCGGGAGGGGCCCAGGGGCGGCTCCAGGACGCAAGGAGCCCTGGGGCACTGTTGTCAGGGACAGAGCAGGAAGGACAGACACACACAGAAACCATGGATGCAAAACCCCAGGGAAGAGGGGGTGAGGCCACGACCAGGGCAAGGCAAGAGAGGAACCACGGACACCCTGGCATGGTCACCAGGGACAGTGACGCTGATGACCGGGGCCACGGGGCCTCAGCAAGAAGGGCCGGTGGGCCAGGTGGGCAGCTAACAGTGACCATAAAGCCATGCCACCCCAAGAACATCGACCGCCCCATAACTTGAGTCAGGCAGAGCGGGGAGAGAGCAAGGACCAGGGTGGGTGCTGTGACCCAGGTGATAGAGGACAGGCACTCAGGGCTGGCGAGCCCAGGTGCCAGGCAGGAACCTGAAAATCACTGCAGAACCACAGGCTAGGGAGCGCCCACCCCACCTCTGCTCCAGGGGAACTCTTACCCTTTGCTGGTGGGGCCTCTGGCTTCAGCCTGGACCCGGCACTCGCCCGACTGGCCCCTGAGCACACAGGCAGGCTTTTCCTGCCCGCCTGGGGCGATGTGGCTGCCCCTGAGGTGGTGCCCACCTTCAGGGGGGCTGGAAGCTCAGGCCTCGCCGGGGGGGTAAGGGCCCGGGGAGATGCCAGCTGTGCCAGCTTGACTGATGGACTTGCTTGTGGCCCTTCGGTTCTGGTATGGGATTGCAGAGCAGGGGAGGGCCTATGGGTGAGAGCGTAGGCATCAGGCACAGGTGGACCCAGGAGCCCTTCCCGCCACGACCCCCAGGCAGAAGCCCCTTGGCCTCCCTGGCAGCTGATTCCTAATGTCCACCCTCCCGACAGGGACAGACAGCCCCTCCAAGGGACTAGCCAAGGGCACCCACTTCTGGCACAGGTGTATACGGCCCTGGATATTACCTTCCCATCTTACTCTGGTATGGGAGGAGAATAAAACACCCCCAAAACACACTGTGCACGGGGTGTGGGGAGGGGCCACACCCACAGGCCGTCCCCCTTCCAACTACCCGCCCAGAGCCCCATCTGAGCAACATACGTGAGGCCTCCCCACAGGTGGCCCATCAGCGGCCATCCTGCACCCTCTTGGGGCGCATGCGTGCAGGAAGCAGGGCTGCCAGCTCCCAGCAGGGCCCAGGGCAGGGGGCTGGGACCTCCCCAAACCAGAGCAGCTCCTCCATGTGCCCCATGCTCCCTAGGAAACCAGTCTCTCCCTCCTGCTTCTCCCCGCCATCTGGGTGCACGGTGACCGGGGCAACCCTAAGCCAGAATGCCGCCCCAAAATAAGGGGCCACACGAGGGAGCGGGCATGGCATCGTCAGCCAGCCTGGTGTGCAACCTTCTTACTCACTAGGCCACCGTTGCATGGTGAACGGCTTCCCCCCCGCCCCAACATTCACGTCCACTTGGAAGCCCAGAGCATGGCCTTATTGGGAAATAGGGTGTTAGCACATGTAACCAAGTATGGATGAGGTCATCCTGGATTAGGCAGGCCCTAAGTCCAGTGACAGGTGTCCTTATAAAAGACAGAAAAGTAGAGGACACAGACACAGAGAAATTCAGGTGACCTTGGAGGCTGAGAGGGAAGGTATGGCCCCAAGCAAGGAAAGCGGGGCTATCAAGAGCTGGCTAAGGAGGGAAGGATGCCCCTCCCCCAGCATCCCCAGAGGGAGTGCAGCCCTGCCTGCCCTGGGTTCCGCCCTCTGGCCTCCAGAACTGGGAGAGAACAATGTTCCGTCGCTTGAGCCCCCAGAGCACGGTGCTCTGTCCAGTAGCCTCCGCACATGACGGCGGGGACACTCCATCCATCAGGGCCCGCTCCGTGTCCAGCGTGCAGAGGGCAGTGGGGGAGTTGTGGGGGGATGAGCTCCACCCGGGTCAGACAGAAGGACACTGGGACCTCTCCCATCCTCTGGTTCCCCATTGGGTGTCCTCCATGTGTGCCATATAGAGGCCCCAGGGGACAGCATCCATGCCCCTGAAAGCCCAACCACCACAGCTCTATGTGACAATAGTGTCCCCTCCTGATGACCACTGGGCACTCTGGGTCCCGTCTTATTCCCACTTCCCAGATGAGGAAGCTGAGGCTGGAGAGCACAGCCAGGTAGGGCCTGGAAGCCTCCTTAGCTGCCCCGACCCTGCCCAGACACCCACCCACCTGCCAGGCGGTTGGGTCCCGGTGTCCCCGAGCCTGGGAAGGGCCTTTCGGAGGCAGCTCAGAGCCTGCTCCCTGCTGCTGTCCCCAGAAAGCACATCCGCTGGAGCTGGGGCTCTGCCTGCCAGGCCAGGGCTGGGGGCGGCCCCGGGAGTCTGGAAGAATCTCTCGCGGGCGCGCTGCATCTTGGAAGCTGATGGGGTGCCATCTGGGGTGTCTGCTGGGACTGGAGACGCTGGGCCCACACTGACCTTGGTCTGGGGGGCTGCCACATGGGGGGTCACCGGGCCCTGCGGGGTGGTCAGGCGAAAGTCCGCGGCACTCGGCATCAGGGCAGGACGGGGGCTGACAGCTGCCGTGACCTGGACCAGCGGTGACCACCCCACTGGGGAGCTGTTGGCCACACGCATGCTGGCTTTGCCACCCTGGAGGCCCGCCGAGAAACTGGGCCCGGCTGAGCTACCCACATGGACGTGGGAGGAGGCGGCGGCCAGAGGCTCAGCTGGAATGGGGACACTCTTGGCCGCTGAGTTGCCCACCACCGGCTCCGGGGCCGCTGGCCTGGCTTTTGGCCCTGCCTCTCGGAGCCCATTTGCCTCCTGGGCCTTCCATGGGGCACTGCGTGGCTGGGAGTCCGAGGGCACAGCCCCTGGCTGTCGGGGGGCCGGGGCCCGCAACGTGGGGCTTGTAGATGTGGCTTCGGGGTGGTGGCTGGAACACACGAAGACTCCGGGCTCGCCGGTGGGCCTGTAGGCCCCAGAGTGCAGCGTGTTGGAGCACTGCTTACACCTGAAGCGGGGCAGAGGCAGACCCGTGAGGACACTCCAGGTGGGCATGCGCGCCCCACTCATGCACACGCCCAGGCACATGCTCATGCAGCCCCACGTCCACGCGGGTGGCGGGGACTCACTCAACAGGCAGCCCTCCTCGCGGTCATTAGTGTCTGTGCCTATCAGCACGGCACACGCGCACACACACACACGAGCACACGCACGTGCCGAGGCCCACGCGCCGGCCCCACCTGAAGCAGCTCCGGTGGTAGAGCTTCCCGTCAGCCAGGTGTCGCTGCACGAGGTGCACGTGCTTGCTGCAGACCCCACAGGTGCTGCTGACTGAGCTGCTCGGCGAGGCCTGGCACGTGGGAAAGGTGCCAGCTGTCATTTCTGAGCACCCCCCCCTCCGCAGGCCTCCCTCCTGACCGCTGCCCCATCAGTGGGCGAGACCCACTTTACAGACCAGAGAACTGAGGCCCCGAGGGGAGCAGCCTGCCAGACGCTGCCAGGAGGGCCCGTGCCCCAGCCAGTCAGACTTCAACTTCAGGGTCTGCAGCCCAGCCCCAGCATAGGGGGTCTGGGGGCACAGAGGACAGGTTCACGGGCTCCTGAGGCCACGGGAGGGGCAGCAGTCCTAACAACAGGCTCGAACAGCAGGGGGCGCCCAACCACAGCATATCCCCTGCCTCGTCCCCGCCTCTGAAAGTGGGGATACTCTAACGCTCTGGGCAGGCGGGGAGGACACACCCAGGATTCTGTGTGTGGCCCACCCACAAGGGAGGGGCAGAAGGTCACAAAGATCGGGCCTCAGGGTCCCAGCTGTGCTCAGCCTGCACCACCTCCCTGGGCCTCAGTGACCTACGGGTACAATGGGGATCCTATCCCAACTGTGGGAGAGGACCCCACTCCCAGGTGGTATAGAGGTCACACTCAGTAGCAGGAGCCAGAGGGAAGGCGGGGCTGGGGCACTTACGGGCTTCGGCAGGAGGCCCCCTGAGCTGCCATCCTTCCACTGGATGGCGGGGTTTCTGTTGGCTGGAGACAGTGGCTGCTCCCGGGCTGCAGTAGGTGAGGGCCTGGCCGGCTGGGACGGGGCCTTCTTCCCGGATGGCTCCTCGTTGGACTCCGACGAGGGTCTCTTGATACCAGCCATGCCCCCAACTGCCATGATACAAGCAGGGTCAGGCTCTGAAAACATCTGGGGCCACCCCTGGTCCAGGTCCCCTGTGGGAGCCCGAGGCTGCTGGGAAGGGCAGCTCCTGCTGTCCGGGGGCGCGGGAGGAGTGGCCGAGAGCAACCGGGTGCACATTCCCAGCGGGGGCCTGGCTTCCCCCACGGCCCTCCCCTCTGGCTCTGAGAGCCCCGATCTGGGGTCAGGGAAGTGGAACTTTTCTGTTTCTCCACAAAGTGGAAAGATCAAGGCGGGGCTGGTCCTGTGCCCAGAGTGATTCCGGGGATTTCTGAGGCCTGGATGAGGAATGTGAGGAGAGGGGAAGTGGCTGAGCTTTGGGGTGCACAAAGCAGCCGGAATAAAGTCGCTCGGGCCTGTCCCCCACCCACGTGCCCTGCCTGGAGGCCCTGGCTTCCCAGGGCCAGCCCGGTGTCTATAAGGCCAAATGTCAGGACCAAATGGGGTGGTAGGGGGTGTGGCCTCTGGAGCCAGGCCCAGGAGCCCACACAGGGTCTGCCAAGCTGCCCGAGGCAAGAGTCGTGGGCACAGTTTCCAGGCGTGTAGATGGGCAAACTGAGACGGAGAGGGTGAGGAGAGGCAGGATCTGGGCACATCCGTTCGGTGGACAGGTGTGTGGGGGGACTGCAGGGTCTGAACCCATGCTCATCACTTGCAGCAGCACGGGGGGTCTTGCTCCCCTGGGGAGGAGACCACAGCTCAGGGAGCCCCACATATGTGGCACCAGAAGGGACTCCCTGCCCGCTCTCTGCCCCGCCGGGCAGTGCTGACGACCGGTGCTGAGCTGCTGGGGGGGTCATGGGGGCCGTGCAGAGGCAAGGTGGGAGAGGGCCTCCTGACTCACTGGGGGAGCGTCCGTGGAAGTAGTTGTAGTACTGGGACACGTAGGTCAGGATGCTCAGCCGGTCAGGCACCTTCAGGGCCACCATGTCCTCAGCGTCCAGCAGCGCTGGGATGCCCAGCTCCTCCTCGGCCACTCGGAAGGCCTGGTAGGGGGTGGTCAGCATGGGTGGGCTGGGGGACAGCCCCTCCTCCTTCCCCGCCAGCCCACCAGCTCCTCCAGGAAGGAGGCCAGAAACCCGTTCGAGCCCAGATAGCTCTGGGTTCAAGGTTCACGCTCTGCTCAGGCTGCATGACCTCCCTGAGCCTCAGTTTCCCAGTCCGTACAACAGGAACCACATCCTGGCCACGCAGAAGCCAGTCCCTGCCGTGGCCAGCCTGCCGTCTCCTGCCTGCAAACGTCCGTCCCGCACCTGATGGTCCTCGAGTCCCAGGTGCACCCTTCCCCTAACTGCTGCCACAGCCACACCACACCTGAAGGCAACATCTCAGTCTCCAGGTGTCCGAAACAGGGCTCCAGGGGTGACCTTCCTGACATGCTCAGGCCAAAAGCCTCAAATCTCCTTTGACTCCCCTTCAAAATACATTCGGAATCTGACTCTTCCTGCGGCCATCATCATCCCCTTGCCACCCACCCCGCTGTCAACACAGTTCCTGTGGACCCCGAGTACTCCCACGAAGCAGCCCTGGGAGAGGAGGCCAAGCGCTTCCCACGCTCTGCCAGCTCCACTCTGCTCCCACCGCCTCCCCCACTCTGTTCCAGCCTTGCCCCCACTCTGTTCCCCCCGCCTCCCCAAGTCTGTTCCCACCGTGCCCCCACTCTCTTCCAGCCGCGCCCCCACTCTTCGCCGCCTCCCCAACTCTGTTCCAGCCCTGCCCCTACTCTGCTCCGCCACGCCCCCCCTCACTGTTTCTCCTACTACCCAGGTCCTTGCCTGCCCAGCGCCCTTGCCCGGGGAGCATCCCCCACCAGGCACGCCCCTCCCAGAAGTCCCAGGGGGCTCCATCTTTCCGGGGCGGGACCTGCTCTGTCCCCTCATGAGGCTGCACACAGCTCTGCCGCACTGTCCCTGCATGTTCATCCTGCTGGCACACTCTACAGTGTCCCTATAGGACTTCCTGCCACGATGGACGAGCTCCCATCCAAGCTGTCCATCCTGAGGGCAACACGTGGAGAGCGCGGCTGAGGAACTGAATCTATCCTTTATTTCATCTAAATTAAGTCAAATTGAAAGGCAAACCATCCGCGAGCTGGGCAGGGCCGGCCGCGGACACCTGGGTCTGCCCCCTCAGAGCCCAGTCCAACACCCCACTGGAGAGCCAGCTCTGGGAGGAAGGGCGCGAGTCTGGCTCTCTAGGCATCGGCCCCCGGCAACAATGGGGCGTGTTCTGCAGCGAGGAAACTGAGGCAGGGAAGGGTCTGGCAGCGGTGTGGCAGGCAGTGTGCTCAGGACCCGGCAGCCAGGTGGTTAACGGGCTCGCACTGCAGGTCCCCACAGGGCAGGGAAGGGCCACCGGCCCGCCAGGACCCACCCCAGGGCTGGTCCTCCCAGAGCCACCTCTGCCCCCCCCCACCCGTCTGCCTTGGGTGGGAACTGAGTCCCAGCCACTCCTGATCCCTGCCTTCCCCCACAGGAAGAAGGGGACCAGGAGGTCCGGGGTACCAGACCAGAGGCTGTATTTCTGGGGTAGGGTGACCTGGCTCAGGACAGGCTGCGGAGGTCAGCAGCGCATCTCCAGCCACAGGGGCTCACCTGCTAGGCCGGCAGTCCCACAGCTGCCCTGGGGGCGCCCCAGGGGATCTGGGACCTGGGTGACGGTGCAGGGAAGACTGGAGAAACAGGGGCACTCACCAGTTTGTTGTTCTCATAAATGTTTTCCTTCCTGAGAGCATTGAAGTCTCTGGAAGAGAGAAAAATAGGTGTCCAGAGTAGCTCAGAGAGGGAGACCGAGGCACGAGGTCATCTGGCACCCCAAGCGGGCAGAGCTGGCCCTGCTCCGGGCTCAGCAATGCTGGTCGGTACCTGGGCGACGAGGCTGACCAGCATGCTCCAGGCAGCGGGTCCCCTCAGGGTGGGGAAGGGCCACAGCCAAGGCAGGACCCAATGCAGGGCCCTGTCCTCTCAGAGCCACCTCTGGTCAAGAAAAGGCACCAGCCTGGGCAGCACGGCCAAGCACACGTCCGAGTGGGTTGCTTCCAAACTCCCAGAAGCCTGTGGGCTTCGTGGGTCACCGGAGGCCCATGTCCCAGGGGTGAGAGCAGGGGGTGGACATAAGAGGCAGTGGGGGACGGAGCTCCACGCTGCCCACTAGTCAGGGCACCGCCAAAACCTGACCTCAGGGGTGCTGAATGTCTGAGGTGCCAGGCCCAGCCTGGACGGGACTCTGTGCCCCCGCCCAACACGGGCACACCTCAGCTCACTGCCCCCCTGCAAGGTGGCTCCAAGCAGGAAATACGGCCGGCCTGGCAGCCGCCCGTCCTGACACAGGCCCCTCAGATACCCACCGGCGGGGCCTCCACTGCAGCTCAGCCCCTTCAGTATGTGCTGGATGGTTCTGGAAGCCCCGCGGCATGGGGAAGGGCTCAGGCTGGGAGCTGCGTCCCGACCCAGCCGGGCTGCGCTGTTGGACCCTGGGGGAGCCCTCTCCTCTCTCTCTAAGGCCTTGGTGTCCCCGTCTGGGAGGAGGATGGCAGTTTCTGGGAAACGGGAACTGGGGGATCTGGCTGCAGCGGGTGTGGCAGGGAGGGGACGGGGCTGCTGTGTGCCCACCTTCCTCCAAGGAGGCCCCCGCCAGCCTCCAGCCCCGCGTCCATCACCCTGCCCAGCTTCGGGGAGAACTCGCCATCCGCTCGGACCACCCCCCAGGTAACGAGTTCCAGATGCTAAGACCACCCCATGAGCACAGACGGTGCTTTTGTGCATGGGACAAATGGCGGCAGCTCTGTCTCCAGGAGGACAAAGGGCCAGAGGGGCGGGCGCGGCACCCTCCTGGCTCTTCAGCGCAGTTACACGCAGCTCACCCGGGGTCTGTCCCACCAGTGTCCACAGCACACGGAGGGGCCCGTCTCTACCCATCGCCCAGGGGGCTCTCGGCAACCGGGGCCTCCATCCACCGCCCCCCCTCCCTCTGCCACCCCATCCCTTTGAAAGTTCAATCTCTTTTCCAGACCTGCCCCGGGTCACTGACCCACAAGGCCGTGTCCTCAGCAAGATGCCCCGGCGGTGGGAGGGCAGGATAACAAGGTCTGTTTTGTCTGCAAACACACGGGGGAAGGAAGCCCCGGCCCCTGCATCTGCCGTGGGGAGGGGGTGCAGCGGCTCGCCTGGCGGAATGCGGGGAGGGGGGCCTCGCGTCACCCAGACCCCAAGGGAGCACCTCACCGAGGTGGTGCCGGCCCCGCTGAGCAGGCACCAAGATGGGCAGGTCGGAGCCTGCCCCGTGGCCCTTCCACTCAAGGTCAAGGACCACCCAGCCCCCAAGACCCTGGGCCCTCAAGCCCTCCATAGTGGGCCCAGACTTCCCGGGCCAGTCTCACAGCCGCCGCACCCTTCCTGAAGCAAGTTCTCTGCCCAGGGTCTTGCCCTCCCAGCCTCTTGAACTCAGCCCACACTGCCCCCTCCGTGGGGCACACACTGGCCCTGCCTGATGCACCCGCCACGGCCCCTCCCCAGAGGCACGCCCGCAGGGCCCCAGCGGACGCTTCTCTGCCTCTGGCTGGTGGCCATGTGAGCTCACACCCCCACAGCAGGGGCCTCGGTCGGCGTCGCCTTTGTCCCTGAGGGCCGCCTGGCCCGGCGCTCTGGCAGAAATCTCTGGACTGAGTTGCCCAGCAAACCCTTCAGAGAGTGCCAAGGAGAGACCACGCCCGTCCCTGCCAGGAAGTCCAACAGGACCAGCTCTCCACCATCAGGGACTCTTGCGGGGACTGGCGGAACTGGACCCCCCACAATGATCTGTTGGAGAGTAACCCCTGCCCCAGGACCTCAAAACGTGACCTTTGGAAACAGGATCTTCTTTACTGACAGAATCCTGCCCAAATGAGGTCATGACAGTGGGCCCTAATCCAGAACGACTGGCGTCCTTATAAAAAGGGAAATCAGGCCCCGGACGCACACAGAGGGGAGCCAACCCTCCACCAGTCCAGGGGGAGGCCCAGAGCCTCCGGAGGGGCCCACCTGCTGGTTCCTGACTCAGAGGACACACGTCTGTTCCAGCCGCCCCATGTGTGGTGCCTCGTGGAGCAGGCCTGACAGAGAGCCGGGCTTCGGCCAACCCTCCGAGAGGTAGGAAGGTGGCATATAAGGCCTTGCTGGACCAAAATGCATGAGCTGCACCCTCAGGGGCCGTGCTGGCTGACCCTCGGCGAGGCGGCTGTGGCTCAGAGCACCCCCACCCCTTCTACCCCGGTTAGATCGTGTTTTAGTCCAATTCCTGTCATTTTAAATTCAGTTCCGTTCTGGTACGACTCCCAGGTGCCTGGGGCTCTGCACACACTGGCTGATGAATTAGTTCCCAGGCTCCCCGAGCAAGGGGACTTCTGGGGCGTCCATCTATTCTTTCGACATCGGCCAGCGAACGGACTCGTTGGGTCTTTTCATGTGTCCTGTGGCCACTGACTGGTCTGCCGTCAGCCGGGCGCCGGCGTGGGCCCAGCCCTGGCCTGGCCACGAGAGCCAGGGCACGGCCCCCCGCCGCCGGCCACAGCTGACCACGAATGTTGACCTTACACTGTGGCGGCAGCCCGCCTCCTGCCCCCACGCTTTCGGGGCTCTTAGGAATGCGTACCCCCTTCCGAATTCCTGGAGGGCTGACCTCACGCTGTTTATTTCCCGGAACAAAATGCAGCCACGCGGGGGGTGGGTGCTGGGCTGGGAGGGGCTGACCGAAGGGAAGGCGCCTCTTCCAGGCACCCCCAGTACATCTGGAGTTAATCCCACAGGGAAGGGGAGCGGAGAGGAAGGGGAGACACAGAGAAAGAGATGGAGAGGGACAGAGACAAGACCGAGGCCGCACGGCAGAAGGGGAGGGAGGCACCGGGCAGACTCGGCAGGGTGGACGGCATGGGGAGGAATGGGACATGACAGACGCCGTAGGCCCGAGGCAGGGAGAAGAGTCTCGGTTGGTGCAGGGCCCAGGGCTCCACCTCCTTGCACCCGGTGGACAAGTGAGACCCCTCAGCCTCACTGCCCAGCCGCAGGCCTCCCTCAGGCGGGAGTAGACCCTGACCCTGACCCTGGCCCGGGGCAGGGCCCAGTCAAGAGTCAGCCCTGGGGCTTCCGTGGTGGCCTGAGGCGGGTATCACAGGTCACTGGCCCCAGGTGGCCCCAAGGAGGTGGGCTGGCAGCTCCTCCTGGGTCCATCCTGGAGAGTCTGGCCAGAAGGAGGCCGCGGGGGCCTGGGCAGCAGGCCCTCAGGCTGGGGAACAGAAGGCCTCTGTCCCCAGGCAGCTTCCCACTGGCTGAGAGGCTGGTGTGGGAGGGGAGGCCAGCCCGGCCGCCTGGGCCCAGCCCACCCTCTGCTCTGGCCCAGGAAGGGAAACAGTGCTGTCTCCAAGCATCTGAGTAGGGGGCTCTCTGGACTCTGAACTACGTGCGAGTCTCAACGCACGTCTCAGGGAGCCCCGCCGCAGCCGGGGAGTCACCGTCCCCCACACCGGCTCTGCCCCAGCCCTGACGTGGGGGTCCCTCCCAAGCCGGAGGGACCTGGAGAAATGTCACGTCCCCCCACCTCAGGACTGAGGGGCTGGGAAGGCCTCCTGCCCCCTCTTCCTGGTGGCAGCTGCCACCCCTACCTCCTGCATCTCCCCGGAAAACCTCAGCCACCCCTGGTCAGCCCAGAAGGGGAAGGAGCCTAGCCGCCCGCTCCAGCCCTGTCTGACAGGTCTACCGCCCAAGGCAGGAAGGGGCTGTTTGTTCTGGGTGGCTCCGGCATTTACCTGGCTGCTGGGCTGAGATGGTGTCCCTGGGGACATGGACCGCAGGCGGGCACCCTGGAGGCCCACCCGAGAAAGCCTAGCACTCTGGAGCAAGCTGACCAGAGAGGGGCCCTGGCTGCTGCCACCCTGCCAGCTCTGATGGGGTATCTCGGGTACGCCTGCCTCCCGGGGCCCCCACAGGCCACCACCATGTCACACGTGCCTCCCGGAGCCAGGCCGCAGGAGCGGGGCTGTAGCGTCGGGCAGCTGACCACCACCTGTCCGGCTCAGCGCCCGGGCTCCTTCACAGCTGTTCCCCAGGAAACTGCGGGAGGAAACGGCTCTGGTGTAGCAGGAAGGCTGGAGATGGGGTGCAGGGAAGGACTTCCTGGTGGCAAAATCAGAGGACACAGAGCCGGATGTCCACTCTCCTGCGGCCAGAAGGCTTCTGAAGGACGGGGAGCATGGGGGGGGAGGGTCTAGCCTTGGAGGCGTCCTCCTGGAGACGGCATCCTGGACTACTCGTTACTGCGTACTTCCTCCCCTCCCCGCACCCCTGGGGGGAGGGCACAGGGACTGGGGCGGGGGAGGGGTGCGCAAGGCACAACAAAGGACACATGTGTACCCACACAGCATGTACACAAGTGCATGCACAGCGTTCCACCAGCCCCTCTAGCGCCCGCCACGCACCAAAACCTACTAACGTTCTACCAGTGACCACAAATAGAAACCCACTCCCTCCCAGTTCCGGAGGCCAGAAGTCCAACATCAAGGCACCGGTAGGGCCGTGCTCCTTCTGGAGGCTCGCGGGGAACATCTGTTCCTTGTACCTCCCCATGGGCTCCAGGCGTTCCTTGGCTTGTGGTCCCATCACTCAGTCTCGGCCTCCATGGTCACGTGGCCTCTTTCCCCTCCCCCCTGCACACAGGCACCTGCAGAGCCCCAACCTTGCAACACTTCTCAAACCCCTACTGTCCCTGTGGAGACCCAAGTGCACGCCCTTATCTGTAGCTCTCGAGCTATGTGCTCCTATCCACCAGGCACCTGGCAGGTGCCAGACACAGTTCCAGGCACTGAGGGCAGGCAGTGACCAAAAATGACATCCCCACCCTTTTGGAGCTAAAGGGCAGTGGGGGCAGACGGACAAAAACCAAGTCAGCAGTAAATGAGATAACTGATGCCCTCGATGTCACTCCCCGAGGCAGGGGCCAAGTCCACCTTCTTCAGTGTGCAGTGCTGCGTACACAGCAGGCACTCATTAACGGGTAAAGGACCAGTTGCTTGACGCCTGCCTGTGCCAGCACGGTACACACCCATATGTGCACACCTGTGCTCACGCTTGGGCAGTGCCTGCTGGGACAGGCTCAGGCGCCACATACACACCCACACACCCACAGGGGGGCCTCTACTCCAGTAGAGCAAGGAGCAGAGAGGAGGCCCAGGGCTTGGAAAAGCCGGGGAGTCACCGTCCCCCACACCGGCTCTGCCCCAGCCCAGTCACTAAGTCTCCAGTGACACCCACAGTGTCGTCCTGAGGCTGCCGGCCCAGAGACAGCCATACCCCATTTGCCTGTAACCGTGGATTTCTCCTGCTGCTCGGTCCCAGCTGCCTGGGTTCAGGCCCCAGCCAGCCTCACCTCGGACCCTGCATGCTCCCCAGGGGCTCCGCCTGTCGGGGTCCCACCCTTAGCCCTCCTCCCCATCAAAGCTCAGCTTAGGGTGTTCATTGTGGAAGCCCACTCTGCCCAACACCTCTGCCTCCAGGCGTGACTGAGGTGCACCCCTGGGCAAGGGGCAGAAGCTGCTGCCTAAATGCCACATGGGGCGTCCCCAGGAGGCTCCAGCAATGCATTTCACAACCTGGGGCAGGAGCAGGAAGTACGTGCAGGCCTTTGTCAAGACGAGCTTCCCTGTAGAGTGCCTGGGAGTACAGAGTACATCTGAGTGCAAGGGAGGGGCCCCGAGGGCCAGCCCCGGCTCTGCAGACGTGCTCTGTGCCCTCAGCAGGCTGTCTTACCTCTAGGCCTCAGTTCCCCTGTCAGGGCAGGTAGGGGCATCACAGAGGTACTGTCTCTGGCCTCTCCCAGCTCCAAGACCTCCCTGGCAAACACACACCCCAGCCTACCCCTGGATCCAGCCACAGCTTCTCAGAATGTTTTTGAACATCATGCTTCTTCCAGAAGGCAGGTGGCCTTATGAGGACACCCTTCCTGAGCCCTGGTGCCCCCAGTCCAGGCACCCTCCCCTGGAGCTTTACCCATCTCTAGTTCACATGAGTCGGGGGCTAGGCCGTCATCACACAGACCTCTGCCCCAGCAAGCCAGGTCCCAGTCACCCAGCCAAATAGCATTTGCTGTTCATGATGGACGTGGGGACAAGATCCAGCCTGCGAGCCACCAACTCCAAGAGCCTCCTGGGGGCAGTCGCCCTAGTCCCTTCCCCTGCCCACGTTCCTTGTCTCCCAGGGATAGGGGCTCAGCCTCCACCTCATACCTGTCACTCTAGGGTGCCCAGGCAGGCCTGTGGGACAAGAGCTAGGAAGTCTGGGGCTTTCAGCTCTGCGGCCGTCCCTCTCCCACGCTGTCCCTGGGCTGCATTCTTAAAGGTGCCTGGACCCCCTGGGGCAGAGACACAGCTCCCTCCGTCTGGGGGGAAGTCCCTGGGCAGCAAGGCGCTGGGGTGGGGGGGTGCGCAGAAGGGCAGCCCTGCCAGCCCTCTCCCAGGGAAGCCGCGGGGTGGGCCGAGAGGCTGTGGCCGGAGCCCGGCCTGACTCACGGACTGACTAAGCCAGCGGGGGCGGCAGGCCGGCCGGCCTGGCTCGGGCCCAGCTCCACTCAGTGGACGGGCAAACTGAGGCCACCGGGCGGGTCGTGACTGCAGGGACCCCGCTCCGCGCTGCCCATCGCGCGGTTCCGCACACACGCCCCGCCCGGCGGCGCCACAGGCCCCAGCCTCAGTTTCCCCGCCTGCGGTGCACTCACAGGAGGTCGGGCCGGTGGCGGTGCAGGATGGCGCAGAAGGCCAGGCCGTCGCGGAACGACGTGGTCATGTTGGAGATGTTCACGTCCCGGTAGCCCTCGCACTGCTGCCGGCACCACTGCTGCAGCGCCTTGGTGGCGGCCATGCGGGCAGCGGCGCTTGCCCCGCCGGCGGCGGGGCTCCGACTGCGCCTCCCGGAGCCGTGGGCCACTGCCCGCGCCGACCGCCGATTCCCCGCGCCGGCCCCCGGCGCCGACCGAGCCCACCCGGAGCCCTGCCGGAACCCTGCAGGAGCCCCGAAACGACCGCGAGCCTTAGCCGCGCCGCCGGCGGGAGTGCGGCCCGAGCCCGCCCCCGAGAGGCCCCGCCCCCTTGACGGGCCCGCCCCCGAGTGGCCCCGCCTCCAGGGCCCCTAGGGTCCGCTCCCTCCAGGCTCCGCTTGGGCCGACCACGCCCTCTCCCACCCGGAGCCACGCCCACCCCACCAGCCCTCGGAGCCCCTCAGACCTCCACTGCTCTTGGGCGGCTTCGGGACTGTCTGTCTTTCTTTCTTTCTTTCTTTCTTTCTTTCTTTCTTTCTTTCTTTCTTCCTTCCTTCCTTCCTTCCTTTCTTTCTTCCTCCCTCCCTCCCTTTCTTTCTTTCTTTCTTTCTTTTTTTTTTGACAGACAAATTACAAGTAGGCAGGGAGGCAGGCAGAGAGAGAAGGAGGGGAAGCAGGCTCCCTGCTGAGCAGAGAGCCCGATGCGGGGCTCCTGGGATCATGACCTGAGCCGAAGGCAGAGGCTTTAACCCACTGAGCCACCCAGGTGCCCCCGGGACTTTCTTTTAAACGCCCTCCCACCAACCATCGTGGAGAAGTCGGAGACAAAGCCGCTCTTCAGACGGGAAAACAGGCTAGGAAGGGTTGGAGCGCCCCGGCCTGCCTTTGACCTTGGGCACTCTTGACCCCAGGGAGGCCTCCCCTGAGCCCCCCAGCGCGGGAACGCCCCTCACGTTCCTGGGCTTTCAGGGGCTTTTCCTCCCGGGTGCTCACGCTGGCGGTGGGCCAGGGTGGCGGGCCAGGGTAGGCGGTGATCTCGCCTCTCGGGTTACAGCCCAGGGAGATGAGGTGCGGTCCCGCGCGGTCCCCAGTGTGGGGGAGAGGTCATGCCCTCCAGAAGTCTCCCCCGGTGGGCCTGTCCACGACCCCTGGGCAGTTCCTGGGGCTTCGCGACCCTCGCAGGTCATGCTGATCCGTTGTGTCCCGCTTTTCCACCCAGAGCATATGTGACAGAAGTCATGGGGGAGACGCACCTCCTGTGGGATTCCCAGTAACCCAGGCGGCTTCCTCATTCTCATTCCTCATTCTCATGGAGCCCTGGCTGAGGCCAGGCCGATGGAAGATGACCTCACCTTCCCACCCCCCCAGCTCCAAGGCTTGTCCAGACAAGGCCCACAGGAAGGAAGGTGTTTCCCCATGATTGGTCCCTGGCAGGGCTAAGGGGTAGCTTCTCTGTGCCCACCTGAAGGAGCAAAAACCATGGTCTTCCAGGCCAGAGCCAGGACATGGCATTCCAGCTCTATACTGCAGCTGGGCCCTGACAGGTGAACATCCAGCTGCCCAGCAATGCCAGTGAGGCCTGTGTGTGGGTGGTGAGCTCCCCATCATGGGGGACATGCAAGCGGGTGCTAGACAGGGAGCCCCCAGACCTGGGATCAAGGCTGACAATGACCACTGCCCTGACCTGCTGGGGGTTTCCCAGCAGGAGGACAAAGGACAGTGTCATGCCAGTTTAGCCAGGCTGGTAGCTGGTCCTGGAACGAGGAACCAACTGGGTTTTCCTGCCCCCCGGGGCAGCAGTTAAGAGAACTGGAAAAGCCAGGGAGGAAGGGAGAGGACTGGGGGGAGGGCAGGGGATGAACAAGGGACTCATAAGAGACACACAGGGCTGGAGGCCCATCTCCCTCAGAAGGAAGAGTGGGGAATGGCTGGAGCTCTGGTCCCAGGGGCTTAAGCTACATTCTTGCCCCTGCTGGTCACCATGCAGCTTCCTCTAGGGACAGTGACTTAGAGAGCAGCATTTGTGGTGGGGTCCCCATGAGCATGTCATGTCCTTCCATTGGCCCTGCTCCCTTCCAGGACCTCCAAGCCAGGGCACCCCCAGTCCGCCCACTTCCCCCTACTGCCCCCTCCAGCCACCATAGCCCACTCCTCCCCAGCAGCCAAGGGAGATTTCTAGAAAGCCAACTGGACAAGCAGTTTCCTGCTTGGCCTCTGCAGCTCTTGGAATAAAGTCCTGGTCCTTATCACGCCTGCCCTTCCTGGCCTCACCCTCCCCTTCTGGCCTCAGAGCCTCTTCCCTGCTGATTCCCCTGAACTCAGCCCCTCCCCAGGACCCCAACCAGGCCCTACCCACAGCTGGCCACACAGTGGTTAATGGCTCCTTCTTGTCTGCTCCATGGCCAAATGCAGTCCAGCAGAAAACCAACCACGGCCACCCCCTCCACTGCCACCACCTGGTATGAGCTTGGATTCCCACCAGAAACTTCTGACCCTGCCTCTGCATCAGTTTTGCCACCTACAGTGTATTCTCGCCCCAAAATCTGGAACAGTGGGAGTGAGAGCATGCTCAAAGTCTCCTCTGCTCCCCAGGAAGGTCCTGTCCCTCCAGCCATCAGAGCAGCCATCCTCCCCTCCTCCCCACCAGGGCCTCTCCACCTCTCCTCCCTCAGCTGCGCCCCCCGCCACACCAAGCTCACAGTCCTGCCTCTGGACCTCCACATTCACGCTTTCCTCGGGTGGGCTCAATCTTCTAGTGTCTCCTGCAGGACAGTGGGGCCGCAGGGCTGAGTTCTGGCTAACAGAGGGGACAGGCACACTGCAGACTCGACTCCCCATCTTGCCTGGCCTGCCGGCCAGGTGCACAGGACACACAAGTGAAGGCTGAGGCCTCACTGACCAGAGACAGCTATGTGGGCCTCTGGGCAAGTGAGACTTGGACATGCACTGGGCTCAGCTGGGGGCACTTTGCTGGCAGGGCCAGCTGGCTTTCCCCTCCCATGACACATTCACAAGCAAAGGCAAAAGTGCCGCTGGGGGGCGCCTGGTTGGCTCAGTGGGTTAAAGCCTCTGCCTCAGGTCATGATCCCAGGATCTCTGAGATGGAGCCCCACGTTGGGCCTCTGCTCAGCAGGGAGCCTGCTTCCCTTCCTCTCTCTCTGCCTGCCTCTCTGCCTACTTGTGATCTCTCTCTGTCAAATAAATAAATAAAATCTTAAAAAAAAATAAAAGTGTCCCTGGGATGGCAACCCAAGGACACACAGGATGCCACTCACTCAATGGTAGAAGAAGGACCCTTGGTTCAGGAGGCGGCAGGGGGTATCCCTGATGAGCGAGCATGGGAACTGAGACCTGAAGGATCCACAGAGAGAGGGCAGGAAACACTTTCCCAGGCAGAAGGAAGGGTGTGTGCAAAGGCCCTGAGGCAGTAATGATGGGTCCGAGGAATACAGAAGGTGAGGGCAGCTCCCACAGAGGAACTGGGGAGAAGGGGGCAGGACCACCAGGCCCCCTACTCCAGTCTGTCAGTTTCACACCCATTTCCCCTTTTAACACAGCCATCCTTTAAAAGTGAGTTGAGGGGTGCCTGGGTGGCTCAGTGGGTTAAGCCTCTGCCTTCGGCTCAGGTCGTGATCTCAGGGTCTTGGGATCGAGCCCCACATCGGGCTCTCTGCACAGCAGGGAGCCTGCTTCCCCCTCTCTCTCTGCCTGCTTCTCTGCCTACTTGTGATCTCTCTCTTTAAAAAAAAAAAAAAAGTGAGTTGATCAGGGCACCTGGGTGGCTCAGGTGGTTAAGGGTCTGACTTTTTTTAAAATTAAGATTATTTATTTATTTATTTGACAGACAGAGATCACAAGTAGGCAGAGAGGCAGGCAGAGAGAGGAGGAAGCAGGCTCTCCGCTGAGCAGAGAGCCCGATGCGGGGCTCGATCCCAGGACCCCTGGATCACGACCTGAGCCGAAGGCAGAGGCTTAACCCACTGAGCCACCCAGGCGCCCCCCAGCTCAGGTCTTGATCTCAGGGTTGAGTTCAAGCCCTGCGTTTAAGCAAAAAAAAAAAAAAAAAAAAAAAAAAAAAAAAGTGGTTGATCATCCCTTTCGTGTAGCCCAAGAAACTGAGGTCCCTAGAAGAGAAAGGACTACCTGACTAGCAGGGACGACCCAGCCCAGAGAAGCCCCAACCCCAGTGTAGGGCGAGGACCTGAGGAGCCTGGATCAGCACAGGCCAGCGTCCTGGCGTCCTGCCTGCGTGGTCACCCTGGTGTTGAGGGCAGGACTTCCAGGCCAGACAGCATCAGTTCCCCCACCTGCTTCCAGAACATTCTGTCCCTCTTAGTGATGACGGGCGCCTATTCTGGGAGGAAGGGGAGGGACAGGGACAGAGGCATTCTTAATCTCCTTCCAAAAGCTGACCCCAGCTGGTGTGTCGGTTTGGTTTCTGGAGGAGGCATTGGCTACTGGGCCCAAGAAAGAGTCCCAGTGGTGGGGTGGGACCCATAGACTTGTCAACTGGATTTGACCCCAAGAAACTAATTTGACCCAGGACTGATGGGCCAAGCGGGAACAGCAGCACCTTAAGTCTCTGAGGCAGAGAGGAGAAACCAGGAGAGAGGCAATGGCTGGGGGGACCAAGGGGGGCTCGAGATCAAAGGGAGGTGTCCTGGCCCTGCAGCTTTCTCTGCAGGGCTTCTCAGAGCCTTTATGTCCCACAATATACCAGGATGCCCATGGGAGCAGCCATACTGCACAGGGGTGCCCACAGAACCCCACAGAACAGAATTGGGGGCCCTGGCTCCCTCCGAAGATATGGCTTGGTATCAGACGTGTGGGCCAAGTTGGCATTCTTGCTCAGACAGTTTTCCCTGGGACCTTGTGAAAGGCTCCCCACTTCTGGGGCTTCCTCATCTTCCTGGTAAGACACGGCCTCTCATCCTCGGGCGTTTAGGGACGATGGCACCATGGGTGACTGCTGGAGATATGGTTTCTTGCCCGGGCCACGGGCCACAGCAGTCATGGTTGTAGGAGCTGGACACTTGGCGGGCTGAGTTGGGCAGAGTCCCCCCAGAGTGGACCACAGCCCGCTTGTGCTTGGCCTGCACAGAAAGGACATTTGGGGGGTCACGCTGGCCTCACTGCAGAACCTCAGGGATGTCCTTCGTCCCCCAGTTCCCAAGGCCAGTCAGGTCAGCAGCAGCTTCACACGGACTACAGGGGATGCCAATGCCGTGCCTGCGGCCCAGGCAGGAGAGGGAGCTGGAAGCTGTGACACCCCATTTTCAGGGGCCACCCATTAATTAATTAGGCCCAATGAATAATGCATGCCGCCTGGGGTATATTAATAGCATATTTATATGGCGTGCTATGGGTGGTACACATTCGCATCGGAACACCTCACAAATAATTCATGACCCTGCTCCTTTCCTGGGCTCTGGGAGAGCCTGGCCAGTGCTTCGGCGAGGGCTCGTGGGTTGCTTCCGACAGCCAAATTTTACATTTCATTATAAATGGCTTTGCTGGGCATGTCGGTAACTTCTCCATTTCCATCCACTTTATTATTAATGGCTTTCCTGAACTGTAGCAGCCCAACGTCGCACACAATGCGTTATAAATATTTGATCCAGCATCCAAAGTCTGCCATTTATCATTTATAACGGGTTACAAAAACATTATAAAACATTTACCGCCCATTTATAGATCATTTTCGGCTACCGCGACGATGTGTTATAAATACATTATTAATCCTCCTCACGCCGTTTATAGGAGCCCCTTGTAATGAGGCCTGGCCTGCCCAGCCCCTGGTAAACAGAGAGTGCAGGGGCTGGTAGGGGTGGCCAGGCGGCAGGCCCAGGGCTCACGGAAGCCCAGCCCTGCTTCTCATGGCTGTGTGTCCTTGGGCAGCTCACCGCATGTCTCTGTTCACATAGCAGGTCATTTACTGAGCACTTCCTGTCAGATGCTGCTCACGGCCACCCTGAGCTTTGGCTTCAGGCCCATTTCACAGACGTGGACGCAGACTCTAGGAGGAGAAGGAGGTGTCCGAGGCACAGCTGGGCTGGTGTGAGAGCTGTGGGTGGCCCCAGGGCTGGGGGTGAGAGGTCAGGCGAGGCTGCCCTGGCCTTATGAGAGCAGGACTGAAGAGCTCGGAAATTCAGGGTTGGGGGACACCCCTACCACTGGCCTCTGACCAGGCGGCCCCTTGGCTCCTGAGGTCACATGTTTTGCCATCCCAAAGGCTCTCGGGGCTGCAAGTCTGGCCCGTGGGCTCCTGAGATATTATGCTGACCAAGGAGGAGAGGGTCTGAGGAGACTTTGGGACCCAGCTGCCCCTTCACGGTACCCCCCTCCAACTCCACATCCTCGGGAGGCCTCCAGGGAGGCTGAGATCAGGGGCAGCAGGCTGGGTGTGCAGCTAGATGGAGGTCAGCCCTCATACGGTCGCAGGGACCCTGGGCCCTGGAGCTTAAGTCCCATGCTTACCCAGATCCTCTCTGCCTGTGGCTGTGTGACCTCCCCCCGATGCTTCCTCTCCCTATTGGGAACAGCAGGATCAGACCACTTGCCAGACAAGTGACCACCCAGGCCCACTATGTGTAGGCCGACCCCTTGTTCCCCATTCAGCCCCACCATCCCCCACAGGCCAGGAGGCCACAGGCAGAGAACCAGCACCATGCACTCACCACTCACACCCAAAGAGAGACCAGAGCCCTGCGGCTCCAACTGTAGGTTGATAGGCAGAGTCCTCGCCTGAAAACTCCTATTCATCCTTCAAGACCCACTTGGCAGTCTACCTTTCGTGAAGAACTTCCTGACTCCCCAGGCGTAGGCCTTATTGGTCCCCTAGGGGCCAAGCTGGGCCGGGCATTGGCACTGGGGTCTGGACTGGTGAGTGGACTCTGGGGTAAGGGAACTGGACAGTCCTTCCAGAGCATTCCTAGCAGGTCCTTTGTTCAGGGAGGGAGGGGACAGCAGGCCCTGAGGAGGCCTAGAGCCACAGTCTCCTGACACCTGAAATAACCCCACCTGGGCCTGGCTGGGCCCAACTGGGTCAGTCCTCGTTTGCTCTAAGGAGACAAGGAGATCTGCCCTGTGAGCTTTCGCTGCCCTCATCTGTGAAACCGGGGTGTCAGCCAGCCCTCCCAGGGTGAATGTGGGGGCACGGGGCCTGGGGAGCCTGGTGGGGAGAGTGCCAGGGCGGTCAGGGTCCACCCCTTCCGGGAAAATGAAACCAGGTGTTTGTCCTGAAGCTGTTGGGAAGTGGTGCCGTCACTATGGCAACGCCTCACCCCGCCCCACCCCTTCCCACCTGCTGAAGGAAGCCTGACTAGCTGCCCTTGCACTGGGGCTGGCCTTGGCCCAGCGTCCTCCCGGGGCCTCCCCTCTCTCCTACATTGAAAGGGGCCACGAGTCTGGCGCTGGACTGCTTCGGAGCCCCAGAGCGGAGTGGTCCCGACCACACTGGCCCCTGCAACAGGGAGCTCCCTACCCGGCTTACCACTGGGCTTCGCTGATGGAGAACAGACGAGTGGGGGCCCATCCTCGGAGGTCCTGTTAATGTTCCCTCCCCACAGCTGGACCTTGGGGACCCTGGGCTCTGAAGGAGGTGGTCACCACTGAGGGGCGTGGGGGATCAGAGAGACAGAGGCCAAGGTCACGGGTGGGTTCTGACAGCCCGTCCCACCAGTGGGAGCCCCCGGGGAGAGCCTGGGTATAAGGGCCAGGCAGGAGCATACACACCACGGCTCCCCCAGCCCCCACTGCCAGCCCAGAGTCTGGAGCCAAGCCTCCCAGAGACCGGACCTCCTCCTCTCTCTTGGCTGCTTGGCACGGCCCCCACTAGGAATGAACAGCCCCACAGCCAGGACCCCACCTCCAGCCCGCCGTGGAGTGACGGGCAGCATAACAGCACTGAGCCCAGGGTGCTGACCTGGTGGGGAAGAAGATCAGGACCCGGAAGGTCCTGACTGGGCTGAGCTCCAGGTACCTGCTAAGCCTGCGGGGGCAAAGACCCCACGCTCAGGCCAGGGGCCGAGTGGGCAGGGCAGTTCATGACCCTCTGGGAGGTGAGATGACCCCAAGTGGGGGGCTCAGCTGGCCCCACACACCCTCGCTCCTGTGTGCTCCCTCGCCCACAAAGCTGGAACCTGGGGGCATGCACACCCCTGCCGGGCCCGTTCTCCCACACTTGGCCCGGCCTGTGCACCCGGGGGGCTGGGATCTCTGTCCATCTCCCCACACGAGGAGTGGCGCTGGTGGTGGTCACGAGCACAGACTTTGGCCCCACGGCCCCCAGCACTCGCATCTCAGCCGTCCAAGTCCCGGCCAGAGACCCAGAGCCTATTACCCCGCCCCGCACTTCTTGCCTAGACTGCCGGTGATCAGGAGCGGACTTCCGGCCGGACCCCCCACAGAGAGGTAACAGCCAGCGTCTCAGGAGCGCCCTGCCCGCAACAGCCAGAGCCTGCACACCTGCGTCGAGCCCCGCCGTCCCTCTGTGTGTGTCACCCTTGTGCCTGGCTCCTTGCGGGCCCGCGGGTGACCACCACTCCTGCCACCGTGGCCAATGCCGCAGCGAGCGGCCTGCCCACCTACCCCCATGCCAGGACGCCTTGGTCTTCCCCGCACTGACGGGGGCAGGTGGGATCTCAGGGCCACTGGGGCTCCCGCATTCTCCATGGCAGAGCTGAGCCCCTGCCTCTTGCCCTTCTCTGTCGGGCAGCTGTTGTGCAGTAAGGGGAGCAGCAGGGGAGGCCAGGCCAAGAGATGGGTGAGCTGCCTCCCTGCGTGCTGGGACCCTTCCCACACGCCAGTGCCAGAGGCTCTGTGCGCCGGCTGGCGGGCAGCCCGCCACCCACCTACTAGAAATCCTGGGGCCCCCTCGGTGAGGAGGCGCCCCTCTGGGGCCCTGTGTCTGTGATGCGATCCCAGCAGCTGGGCTGGGCAGCCCCTCAGAGCCCACTGTTCTCGGGGTCTCTGGGCTGAAGTTGGGGGGTGGGTCAGGCCAGGGTCACATGCCCCGGACTAGGCACTGTGAGCCACGTGGGATGGGGACAGCATGTGAGAAGCGACAGGATTTGGACCCGGGGGGCTGTTGTGGGGTCAGGGGCGTGGGGGCCGACCTGCAGAGAGCTCGGGACCAGCAAGTAAGGGTACCTGGGAAGGGGCTCAGGAGAAGGAACGTGGCACCAGCTGGCTGCACACAGGGAGGGGCACGGTAGCTGTCCCTGCGCTGAGGCCAGGCCAGGTGCAGGGGGCCGTGGAGTGAGGGGCAAGGAGCACAGAGCAGCCGGGCACGCGCCAACTCTCACCACACTTGAGGGCCAGTCCTCCCCTGAGGCCAAAGCCGAGGTTCAGGGGTTCAGCCTGGACTGTCCTGCCTCCCCACCAAGGCCCAGCAGCTCTGGGGCCAGTTCAGCCCTGGCACCCCCTGGTAGCCCCGCTGAGCAGGAACAGGAGGAGACCTGTGGGGGTGGGGCGTGCAGCCACTAGCTGGTAGGAGGGTAAAGTGGGGGGTGACAGGGATGCTGCTGGGAACCTGCCGGGGTGCGGGGGTTCCCCTGTCCCACCCCAAACTGGTGAGATGCTAATGCAACCAGGGACTGGGGCCTCATGTGAGGGGCTGACTTCATGGGCACTGGCCCACCCCCGATGCCTCCACATCAAGTTCTGGGACAGGGCCCCCACACCAGCAGCCGCAGCTTCCCTGGGGGGTACTCGCACCCCCCACGATCCTTCAGGGCTGCCCCCCCATCTCGTGAATGGGATCATCCGGGCCCCAGCCGGTGCTCAGGAGCGGTTAGGCTGGCTTCTGTACAGATGCCCACGGCCAAGGGTCCTGGCCTGTGGCCCCTCCTGGGGTGGGATGGGAGTCAGGTCCGCAGGTGCCACCAGCAAGCCCCGCCCAACCCAGGCGCCCAGGAGCTGACACCTCCCTCTCCTGACTGCCCGAGAGCAGGTGCAGAGAAGGGACTGGCGCGACAGTAGGGACCAGAGGCCGAGGGAGTAAGCTCCCTATCTTGGGCCCTGCTCAACCCCCAGACGACTCGAGGGAGGTGAACACAGGCAGCCAGCACTCGGAGAATTCAGAACGTTTCATTTCAGACCAACCCCTTGCTGTGGCTCCCTGAGACATCAGCATCTGGTCCTGTCACCGCAGGTATGGAGCCACGGGCCATGGACGTGTTGCAGTGGCTCGATGTTCTCCTCGCCCCGGAGGAGACCAGCAGGCGGCCGGCGGAGGGAGGCAGGGGCGGCGTGCGGTCAGACTGCCACGCCGGCTCACATCACCGCCTCCATGTGCAGGATCCTCAGGGCCTCGGAGATCTGGACGCTGGTGTCCATCTGCCCATACATGCCCACCAGGAAGGCCCGGTGCAGCAATACGGCCGCGTGCTCTGTGCGGGAGACAGGACAGGACACGTCTGGGCCCGATGAGCTTGTGGCTCTTGGAAGCAGGGCATCTGGGCCCCCCTGAGAGCCAGGCGTCAGGGAGCAAAGGCCTTGGGGGCACTAGGCGCCCTGGGCGGGCCAGGCCGGGCTCACCTTGGCAGAGGAGAGTGTACTCGGGCAGGTTCCTGAGGGCTGTCTGCACCACCTCGAAGTCCCGGCTGCCCAGGCAGCACATGAACGTGGGCAAGAAGTCCGCTGCAAAGCTGAGAAGGCGCGCACTCAGGCGGGCACCTCTCCCACGCCCGAGATTGCCCTGGAGAGCCTCGGCCAGGACCTGAGCTTGGCGGGGGGCGCAGACAGGGCTGGGGCCCGGGGTGCTGGGGATGCTGGGCTCACCTGGGGTTGTTCTGGATGGAGCGCAGGGCCAGGCCAAAGGCCAGGTTGCGGCAGGGCTCCTCGGCAGAGCTCATCAGCCGCTGCAGGTTGGTCTGTGGGGGGTGGGAGTGTTACTGGGGTTCCCCTCCTGGCAGGAGCTCAGCCCCTCAGCCCCCAGGCCACTGAGAGCAACCACAGACGGTCGGTAGGGACCCTGCTCCCCACACCCCCACCGCCACGACCTCAGGACCCAGTGGGGGAAGCACTGGTCGTCTGCAGGCTCCAGCCAAGGCCAGGGGTGGGCTCCCGCCTCAACTGTGAGCTCCTGGGGCAGAGGCAGGTTCAGACGTGTGGTGCCCTGTCCCCTGGTCTGGCACGCTTCCTACCAGAAGGCTGATGGGCTCCCCTGGCCCCCAGCTCACTCACCGAGAAAAAGCCCAGGATCTCCGGTCTCCGCCGAGACATCTCGTCTATGTCGCTCAGAACTTCCAGCACGTCTGAGACAGCCAGAGAGGCACATGAGGGCCATGTCCCGGCTGCTGGACTCAAGGCTGGACCTGTGTCCCCACGCAGCCCAGAGGCAGGAGGGGGCAAGCCCCGGGACCAGAGCCTATGGTGCGGCAAGACCCCAGGCCATGCTGGCCCTCACCCCGCCTGTCAGGCAGGGGCAGAGTGGGGGCTCCGCAGGGACCCCCGGCCAGTCCCTGGTCCAGCCTCAGCACAGGTTCCAGCAGAGGGACCCCATGTTCAGGCTGCAGTACGGCCCCTCAGAACGCTGGTGCCAGAACCTCCAGAACCTTCCATGCCACCTGAGTGCTGGATAAGCCCAGGAGTCCCCAGCACCTCCAGATGAAAAGCACAAGGACTTAGGCTAGCTTCCCAGTCCCACCAGGCCAGCGATCCCCTAAATGTAGGTGCTGGTTGACCAGGAGGGTTTTGGCGGTGCAGGCTCCCCCAACCCTTGTCTGGCAGGTCTGAGGCTCCCAGTGGTCTGCACTGGAACCCCCTGCCCAGCTGCCTGTCCCTGGCTGCCCAGAGCCACTCCCACTGCCAGGTAGCACCCAGCTCCCGGAGTTCCTTTCCGCACAGGGACACCGAACCCCAGACGCAGGGCCATTTCTGGGGGTCGCCAGCACCACGGTGCATCCAACAGCCCAAATTTGTGCAGCTGCCCTGCCCTCTGTTCCCCTGTACGCTGCTGACCCTCCCCCTATCAGCCCACAGTCAGGCCTCCCTTCTGCAGGTGCCCCTCAGCCCCGGGAGTCCCTGATCTCCTGCCGTCTGCAGCCTGCTGCCCCGTAAGACCACCAGCCGGGCAGCCCGTCCCCACCTTGAGCCCCTGCATCTTCCCTTAAGGCCCTCTCTGGCCCCTGACCGTGAGGAAACAGCCCTGCTCTTCCTGAAGCCTGGCAGGGACGCTGCTGTCTTTTGGAGAGCCACGGCACCACGGAACTCCGACGGGAGCCCACCGCCCACTAGGGGCCGACCTGGCCAACAGAAGCCAGGCTCCCACACTCACCCTCAACAGTCTGACCCCGGGAAAGCCTCTTCATGTAGGGGGCCATCTCTGCTGCTGTCAGGGGGGTGAAGAGGGAGACGCTGACCAGGGGCAAGGAGCCGGCCGAGCTCTCATCTGGAAGCCAGGAAGTCAATGCTGTCAGGCCAGAGGTAGAGACAGCCCATCCCGGGAGCACAGTGCGGCCAGGGCCTGTAGGGAGATCCGCCTGGGGGAATGGCCTGCCAGCACTCAATACCCAAACTCCAGAACCTGCCTGTAAGTAAGGGCTGCCCCTGCCAAGCAGCCCCTGGAACCCCACACAAGTCCAGAAGATGCAGCCACTGCCCCAGGCCTGAGCACAACGCCCGGGACACAGTGGGCACCCAACAAGGGTGTGGGAACCGTGAGCCCACTGGGACCTGTCCCCCCAAGCCTCTCAGCCACTGCATGGAGTGTGACCTCACAGCAGGCGCAGCGATGGCCCAGCTGAGGCCCAGGCATGCCCACAGACACCGGGATGGTCCCGAGGGCTGCCAGGCCCGCAGAACCCCCATGGGCCCTACTCACCCTCGCCCTCCTCGTCCAGGCCCCGGTCGGCTCTGCCATCTCTGCTGGGAAGGCTCAACCCCGCAAGGAGGGACTTGAGCATCACCAGGTCACTGCTGTCGAAGGACAGGTCGCTGGGGAGAGCACAGGTGCTCTGTGAGGAAGACGCCGCAGACGGCAGACAGGGCGGGGAGGAGGGCGGGTGTGGGAGGCCAGAGCTTTGGGAAGCAGGTTCAGAGCTGCGCGGCCCCAGCCCCCACCACCCTGGGCTCTGGCACTGCAGGCTCCCCCACCCCGCGGCTCGGGAGGCCCTCACCCCTGCAGCCTGGCAGTGGGACCCTCGCCAGACGGAGCCCGAGTGCCCGAGCAGGCCAGGCCGGACGCGCACACACACTCACTGCAGTGCGTCCGCGTGTTTCTGCAGGAAGGCCACGGCCGCTGGGGCGTTGCAGGTCACGTACTTGTGGGTGAAGTGCACGAACTTGTGGATGAAGGGCGCCAGGTGGCGGGAAGACTTCCTGTAGCTCTGCAAAGCAGCAGCCTTGTACTCACAGCCAGAGCACCCCCGCCTGCCCCCGCACTTGCCCAGGAGGTCTCAGGACGGACCATGGATGCCAGCAACGCCTGCACTTAAGATGGCCTTGCTGTTTGCGAGCCACCGGTGCGGCCAGACAGGTGTCTAACGAGCACTGACAGCAGCCGGACACAGAGAAGGTAGCACTGAGCCCGACCATGGCTCCTGGTCGGCCCTCTGCAGAACACGGGCCTTCCCCGGGCATGCCACCAACGAGGAGCTGGCCCCCAGGGCGGGCAGCAGAAGCCACTAGAGAGGCCTGCCCTCGATGCCGGCACCCGGAGCCCTACAGAGCCCATGTCCCGTGTCTGCCCTCACCCAACAGCCTCAGGCAGAAAAGTCAGGTCAGGCCAGGCAGCAGTGAGGGCCACAGGAGGGGACAGCAGGCAGAAGAAGGATGGGACACACGGGCCTGGCGAACGTGCTGCGTCCCCACCGCCCAAGCAGACGCAGGCAGCACGACGCACCAGAAGCAGGCGGACGAAGGAGCGCATACAGTCCCACAGCGCCCCCTGGTGCTCGTTCTGGAACACCTGCGGCTGCAGCAGCTCCAGGACCCCCAGCACGTGCAGGAAGAAGGTCAGGTGGTTCTGCTGGCGGAACTCCTGGAAGTTGAGGTGGGTGCGGCCATGAAGGAGCGCAGCAATCATGGGCAAGTGCCTGGGGACGACCAAGAGCGCTTGCTGGTCCATGCCCCCCGGAACCCAACACCCCTGCCCGGCCCCGCAGGAAACCCACACTCGGGGGACATGACAGGCAGGCACACCCCAGCTTCCCCGTGGGGTCTGGGGCTTGCAGACATGTCCCCTTGCAACCTGGCCACCCTGTCCGTCCCACCTGATTCCGTGTCTATCAGGTGCTGCCTCTCCCGGCCAGGCCCTGGCTTAGTCAGGAAGCAGCCGTCACTGCCCTGCACTGTGCAGGGCAGCCCGTAGACGCAAACCCCGTTCCTGCACAAGCCCCCGAGCACAGGAAGAGCCCCGGGGAGGGACCCGCTGGGGCGCCTGTACCTGAGCAGCAGGATGGGGTGGGCCACCGCCAGCTTCCGGCAGGCCATGTTAGCGTCGGCCACTCTGTTCTCCGAAGATCGGGAGTCGCTGGTGTCCGCAAGGAGGGTGATGAAGCGGTGGATGAGGCCGTCCAGCTGAGGGGATGGGGCAGGTGAGCCCCAGGGGCCGCCCGCAACTCTGGTGTCTCACATGCCGGCCCCCCCCACGGGGCCCGAGTCCCCTGCGGAAGGGCCCACGACGGGGCTCACTGGGGGTGGGGCGCTCCGGGCATGCTCCATGCTCCTGGCATGGCCACGCAGTGACCAGAGAAGCTACTCACCCCCGGGCCCCCTGCTTTCTGGGTGCACGAGGGGCACGTGCCCAGACAAACCCCGGGGGGGTTGCCTGGGAGGGGCTGGGGCGGGGCACGGGGATGCGCGGGTGGGGGATACGCAAGGGACGGGCCCCTCCGGCGCACAGAGCTGCCACTGGGCAGCAGGCTGTGCGTCCCCAGCGCCTTGGGAAGGAGACACAGGGGTGCCGGCGGTTGGCCCCTCGGCTCGCCCCACAGCTTGAGGGGCCGCTTGAAGGAGAAGAGACAACTTCTGGCCCTCGAGAGGCGCGCCAGGCCACGGGGGCGAGGCGGGCTCTGCCCTCAGGCACCGACAAGGGCAAGGACAGCTGCCCAGACGCGCCAGCACTGCCTGCGTGTCGTTGTCTTCCTCGAACCTGAGGAAGCGCACTTCTCCGCAACCCAGCTCGCATCTCTACGCCAGCAGTAAAGAATGGGGATGGCCCCGAGCACCCCCTCATCAGGGCCACCCTGCCCCCCCGCTCACCTTGCAGGTGCTGCCGCTGGTGGCCCCTCCGCTGTGCGGCAGGACCTCGGGCACGGGCACTCGCAGCTCCGGCCACTGCAGGTAGAGCTGCACCAGCAGGTCCCGGCAGCGCCTGCCCAGCACACTGCAAGACACGGGATCAGGCTGCTGGGTGGGCGGGGCTTGCAGGGCACCAGCCCGGGGGAAGCTGTGGGCAAGGGGGCCAGAGCCCTCACCTGTCGCCCCACTGCTGGATGCACCCCGTCAGGTGCGCTGTCACCTTCTGGACGCTCTCGTCGTGTCCCCGACAGCAGCTGAGCAGCAAGGGCAGCCGGGCCTGGAGGAGGCTGCAGGCGGCGGCGTCCCCGTCCTGGCTCCTGGCCTCCGCCTCCGCCAGGATCAGTTCCACCAGGCCGATGAGCTCTGCCGCCTGCACCCGCAGTACCAGCTCCTCCCGCCGCTTCTGTAAGCAGCACCCCAGTCAGCGCCGGGGTGGACAGGCCGGTCCCACGCTCGCCTCTCCCCACCCTGCAGGGCAACGCGCCCCAACACCTGCCTGGGGTGTGCGCTGGTCCCTTCCCTGCCAGATTCGTGGAACGTGGATGCAGGCCCAAAGGAAGTCCAGAGAGGCTGAAGGGTCAAACCTGCAAGCACGTGGGAGCTTTGCCTCAGTTTCCAGACAGGAGAGGAGGCAGGAGAGGAGAACAAACGGTAAGATGAGGCACGGTCACAGGAAATTCAGGCCACAAACACCACCTCCCAATCAGCAAACTAGACGGGCCCAGGTCAGCTGTTCGAGGACATGCACCCCCCCACCCGTGAAACCAACACCGGTCCTGCCCACCGTCAGGGCCTGCTGGCCACGCAGAGGGGACATCTGACTCCCCTGCATACGGCGTGGACAGCCACGAACGCCATCCGGGGAGCAGACCATCTGCCCTGGTGGTCGCCCAGAGCAGGCACACCTGGACCAGTTGGGCTCTGTATCTCCAGGGTTGTGACAGCCACTGCAGGAACCCCCTCCAGGGTGCCAGTGGGGGGACTCCAGGGCAGATGCCCAGAGGGCCCCTGGGTGCTGCCGTCATACCACCTGGCCTGCCAGGCAGGGGTGTGGGGAGGGGGTACTCACCTCTGCTCCCGGTTCTTGCCCAGCAGGATGTGGACGCACTGGTGCAGTGTAGACCAGCTGGACTGGTGAGTGAGCAGGGCCAGCAGGTAGGGCCGGAAGGACGGTACCTGGGGGCCAGGATGACTTTTGCCCTGGGGAAGAAAGATACGGGGGATGGTCCCTGTGGGGCTGACTGGCCACCGGGCCTTGAGGCACTGGAAAGGAGAAGAAGAAGGCTGTTTCCAGAAAGACCCAGAGTTCCTGCTTGGAAGGCAGCCTCAGCAGTCTGTGCACCACGTGGGGCCTGGCTGGGGCGTGCAGTGAAGGCCACGTGTGCTGACCTGAACCAGTTCCTCAGAGATAGCGAGTACCCGTGAACGAAGATAACAGACCAACCCAAAGCCCCAACTCCTGCCTCCAGAACCCCCCCGAGTCTTGCCCAAAGGCCCCCAACTGCAGGAGCACCTTGAGAGGTTCAGGGACGCAGGAGGGTGATGGGGGGGCTCTGAGGCCCCCAGCAGCCCGCACAGGGTCCTCAGGGGGCCCATCCCTGGTGGAGTGCTGGGCTCCACTCTGCTCAGTACAGTGTCTCCCAGCCCGGCAGGAGGCCCTGGGCCACAAAGCTCTGGTCCTCCTCCCTCCCCACCCGCCCGAGCAGCCACATCCGGCTGCTGCAGCGACTAGTCACTGGGGACGGGACACCCGTCCAGACCAGTGAGAGCCAGGCCCAGGCTTCTGCTGGAACCAACACAAAGAGACTGTCCCAACAGGGGCTGCCGCAGGAGCCCAGCCCCCACCACACCCAGGGTCACGCTGGTCCTCGGCTCGGAGCGCAGCCCACCTTGCCCCGGGAGAACAGCAGCCTCTGCTGCAGCTCAGGGCAGCTGCTGATCACCTCGGGGTCCAGCATCTCCAGCCAGTCGACAAGGAGCCCGGAGCAGGGACCCAGCTGCACGGCCTCCAGGCTGAAGAGAAAACAGAGAAGGCTCAGCAACCGTCAGCCAGGGGCACACACGGACCGGCCGCAGCCCTGCCAGCTCACCTGCAGCCGTCGGCTTCCGGATCCCCTGGGGCTGAGGGCTCCTTCTCCTGCAGCAGCAAGGAGCTCACCACGGCGACGGGCCGCAGGGCCGGGGACGCGGGGGCGGTGGCGAAGAGCGCGGCCAGCAGCTCCTCCAGGTGAGGCGACCCCACCTCAATCAGACCCTGGAGGACTGTGGGGACAATGGTGCTTCAGGTCGCTCCGGCTTGGTGGACAGACAGGCAGGCTCGAGACCACCTGACTCCAGGACAGACAACCCCTGGCCCCCATAAGGCCACTCCATAAGGCATGCCCAGGGCAGCCAGCGGTGAGCACTGGTTCTGGCGGTGGGCTCCCCACGTGCACACGATGCCAACAGCAGAGCCCAGGTAAGGCTACCGTGCTGGGGCCGGGCCCTTCCTGCCAGACTGCCACTCCCGTCTACGGCTCCCATTTCTGGGACACCTGGTAGAAGAACCTCTGTGCTGGCAGCCAAGCTGGGGGTCCTCCCAGGTCCCGGCCCCGAGGTACCTTTGCCGACAAGCTCGGGCTCCACGCTACACTTCTCCCCTGACTTGAGGGTGGTGACCACAGCCCGGATGGTGGAGCTGACCACCTCCGAGTCCCCTTGAAACGCCAGGGCCTCAGCTAGGCGCAGGAATCCACTCCGCACTGCCGGGAGGCACGGGTGTGACATGGGTGTGACAGGCCTCCGACACGCCGCTGTGGCCCATCCTGTCCCGGGAGCCCCCCGGGGCCTCACATGCATTTCCAGCCAAGGATCCTACCTCGCTCCCCAAAGCCCCTGCTTTCCAACCATCAACCCTGTCCACACTGATGCCCCTCCGGGGCCCACAGAGCCTGAGGGCTGACACCCCTGTATCAATGAGGCTATCACCCCCTCCCCGCTGCCCTGCCCTTGGGAGGGGCAACAAGCCCAGGGCCCCCACCCCAGGACGCAGCCAGCCCTCACCATCGCTAATCCTGTGGCGTGCAGAGTACTGGACGGCGAAGAGCTGGAGCTGGGCCTGCAGGGGCCCCCCCTCCCCCGTGGGGCCGTCCAGCCACTGCAGCATCTGCATGAGCACTTTGAGGAAGAGTGACGAGAAGCCGGTGTCCTGGGGCACACAGCGCTGTGGGGACAAGGGGCAGCTCAGCATGGGCGTGTGGCCGGAATGGTCCCCCGCTGTCACCCTGCCCCTCCATGTCACACATAGCCTCTCTGAGCCCCCAGCTGACAGGGCACCCTACGGTTTGAGTCACCTCCGTGCAGCTTGGAGAGGAGAGACGCCGCTGCACCCGCACAGGGACGTCAACACGCTCACACGCTTGTGCAGGCAGAGCAGCAGCTATGGTAGAATTACCACACCCGGGCGCGTGTGGGCTGGAACGACCCCCGCGCCTCCTATTTCCCGGAAAGCTTCCGTCAGCAGAGGCGGGGGCTCCACGCCTGGCTCCGCAGAAGCCTGTCTCCTCTGTCCACTGAGAGCCGACCCCTAAGCCGTGGAAGCACAGAGCGAGGGTGCTCCACGGGCAGAGCTGGGCGGCCATGGGCAGATGCGCAGCTCCAGGGGACACACTGTAGCCTCTTGCAGGTCCCCCGCCGCGGACCCAGGTTCTGCGGCGCCTGCACCCACCTGATACTGGCAGAGCTGGCGCATCAGGGGGCAGGCGAGGAAGTGGCTCCGGTGCATGGACATCACCAGGGCCCCGCTGTGTGGTGAGTTGAGCAGGGTGGCGATGGCCTGCAGCAGGCGCACGGCGACACCCGTCACCTCGGGGCTCCCCTGACGGACGCGGGCTAGCTCCTGGCCCAGGGCTTGCTGCAGTGCGAGGGCAGCGGGGCGGGCGCTGGAGCTCTGCCACCGTGGGCCTGGGCTCAGCGGGAAGATCTGTGCCAGAGCAAAGGGGAGCATCAGGAGAACACGCTCGGCCCCGGTGGGGCCATGCCCTGCACTCATGAGGGGACCGCTCAAGCTCAGTGGGCCAGACCCTGCCTGGGCACCGCTGGCAGCTCCCCATCCCTGACAGATGCCCCCAGGAGGCGCAGGGAGGGGACCTAGGACTCCTGACGGGCCTGCATGGGGAGCCCCACTAGGGCTGAGACCACAGGCAATCCCACCACCCGGCAAACGCTGGCTGCTCCATTCACAGAACCGGGCACCGACGCCAGAGGGTGCGCGGACTGCAGCCGGCGGGTAAGGGGGGCCCCCAGGCATGGCATTGGACTCCAGAGAAACCCACTGGAGGTAAAGAGTGCATGCAGGCGCGTGAGCAGGAAAATGCATGCTCGGCAGCGGCCGTCGGCTTGTGGGCAGGTGAGCTCCCACACGGAGGACCCTGGGTGGCAGGTGGCACATGTGCAGCATGTGGGGCAGAGGCAAAGCCGCGGAGCAAGGAGCAGGGTGATGGCCGGGGCGCGAGCGCTCACACGGCTGTTCTACACGCACAGCTCCCAGCAGGCTGAAGGTTGGGCGCCTGCTGCTGCAGCCGGAGCAGCACAGGAACAACGCCCACGTGGGCACAGCACGTCAGCCCCCAGGACGCCGCTCAGGCCGAGAACTTGCGCCAGCCGCGCCTCCAGGCCCCGCCCCCCGAGCGGACACAGCTGATGGCCCAGCGAGGGGACCATCCCGGCTGCGGTTCTGGGTGAGCACGCTGAAGCCTGTGGCAGGTAAGCAGCCAGGCTGTGGTTCCCCTGGCTCCTGCCCGGCGACGGGCTCCCCGCGGATGTGGAGTTCTGGGGTGAAGCCCCTACTCCTCTCTGGGCCTAGGGCACCCCCTTCTACAGAGCTTGTCCCAGGTAGTGGCAGTGGTACCTGCAGGAGCATGCTGGCCAGGTCGTCCTCGGGGCCAAGCACCCGCACCTGGGTCACAGCCCGGGTCCGCCCCGGCCCCGAGGGCTGCTCTGGGCTGCTTTTGGGTTTGGGTGCCTCTGAGCTGTCTGCAGAGAAATGGGGAGAGGTTTCAGCTGGTAACACTTCCCGGCCGGCCTCCAGCAGGGGACAGTACCCCCTAGCACCCCAGCCTCCCTCGGGCCTGCTGAGGCCCACGAGAAACAGGGCCTTTACACAGGAAGCCAGACACTGGCCGGAGACGAGTGTGCCCCGGGTCTCGGGAGGCCCCATGCTGGCGAGTGCTGAGCTGTGAGGAAGGGGGATGGGCTGGTACCTCGCCGTGGAGGCAGAGAGGCCGTGAGCAGGGAGTGGAAGGTCTGGCCTCCGGATGCTCCTCTCTCGTGCTGAACTTCAACCAGGTGAGCCATGTAATCTGTGAGCCAGCAGCCAACAGTTAAACACCCAAGCCCCGAAGCAGCGACGGCCTCCCTATCCCCCAGAAATCTGTGCTGGAAACACTACCCTACCACCCAAACACCCCAGCAGACGGGTGTTGCAAGCTGAGCTACGGGATCTTTTAGCCAAGGACCCGGTTGTATAGAGCCCACCCCTGTGGCTCCTCCCTCCTCAAAGCCTGGAGCACACTCCGGGGGCACAGGGCAGCCCAGCCTCTCCTAGCTGTGCCCGCCCCCGGTGCCTCCCATCCCAGACGCCCATCGCTCGTTCTGGGCCCAAGCTGCTCAGTCGGGGTCTGCAGCACGCGCGAGGCCCCGGCTCTCACTCTTGTCCATAATGTTCTGCTCCAGGGTCTGGGGGTCGTGGGCCACAGCCTGGTCCAGGTACCGCAGCAGTTTGCTCATGCTGGACACGGGGATGCCGAAGGACTGCACAAACAGCAGCAGCTGCTGCGGCTCCAGGTCCTGCAGGGCTGAGAGAGGTGCTGGCTTGTGGAGCCCCCGCCCCGCACCCCGGCCCCTCCTCGCCCAGCTCACGGTGGGCTCGCCCACCCTGCTCCCTGTGCCTCCTTCCCTCTCACCCCAGAGCTCCCCTGGAGTCGTCGCTGGCTCCCCTACAGCGTGCCCTCCCCACACTTCCCAAACTCAGCCCACCGTGCACTGTGCCTCCCAGGCTGCCCCCGATCTGCCCAGGTGCTACCCGACCAGACACCCACTGGCCACTGTGGAACCAGTGCTCCTCCTCAAGCAGGACACCCGCAGCCACTCATCCTCCAGCACCAGTGCAGAGGACCCTTCCCTCTCCCCTCGAACCCTGTCCTGTGGAACCGTGTGCCCCTCCCTGCCTGCCTGTGAGGGGCCAGCGGGCAGGGGCCGGGCAATGTGCCACTCGCCCCGAAGCCCAGGGCGGCCCCGGGCGCAGCGGGAACCCCAGACGCGCCTGCGGGATGACAGACGCCTAGTGCCAACAAGGCTGCGGAGCTGTCTTCTCGCACGTGCGGTGGAGGAAGCGCCCAGCCCAGCGGGCGGCCCGAGGCCGGGCAGCCTCGTACCGGCATCCACCAGGCGGGGGACCTCTGAGCGGATCATGCGCAGCTTCAGCCAGTCGGGCAGCAGCAGTGCCTCCTCTGACGTGTCCACCAGGAAGGCCGTGGGCAGAGGCTGCTTCTCTGGGAACCAGATGTCCAGCAGGGTCTGGAACTCGCCGTCACCAGCTTTGAGAGAGACAACGGGGTGAGCAGCAGAACAGCTCAGCCTTTGCAGCAAAGGCACACCGGGCCCCGAGGGACTAGAGGCGAGGCTAGGAGAGCCACCTCTCCCTGCTGTGTCTGGGGGAACAGAGGCTTCACGGCATGGGAGAGCTAACGTGAGCTGCACCTGCTCCTGGTCTAACCCACGACTCCCGCTGAGAACACGCAGGGACTCAGAAGCTGGCCAGTCCACCTCGGGGGGCTGTGACATGGGCAGACACCGTCCTGGACTCCCGGGCCGGGCTGAACCAGCTCCCTTCCCGCTCCCAAGCTCCGAAAACTCCCCAGGGCTGACAGGAGGCCAGTTCCCCCTAGTCGCCCAAGGCTCGTGAACTCCTGTCCTTCTGAGGGGATGCATCCTCTTCACCGGCCCTTGACAGGGACCACCTTCCTAGCAGAGCCAGTGCCCCTGCCCTCCCCTCCTGGACATGAGCGTGCGGCAGACTGGTCCACGGCAGCTGGGCAGGAAGGAACAGAGGAAAGGCTGCCAGGTCAGTAAGGGTGCAGCCACGTGGAGGGACACAGGCCACGGCCAACAAGGGGTGGGCCTGTGCAGAGGAGCTGGATCCCCAGCTCTGGAGCTCAGCGCGCTCAGCAGGCAGTCCCACGTCCACGCTTCCACCTCCTGAAACCATGAGCTTCAGCGGCTGCGCCAGGAGCGCCCAGAGAAGCAGACACAGCAAGGCATTGCCTCCTGCGGCCACTCCGCTGTGGGCCAGGGTGGCGAGGCCGGAGATCACAGGCTTGTTAACCTGCGGACCCTGCCCGAAACCGTGGTGGGTGCAGGCACTTTTCCCGCTCCGCAGGGTGGGGCTGGCGCGCACGTGGCATGGAGGAGAGAGCCCGTTGGCACGGACCCCGGGACCGGCCCTCACACACCCGCCGGCCACTCACCACGGGGCGGCCCCAGCGTCAGGAGAATGACCATGGCGTGGACCACCAGAATGTGCATGGTGGCTGTCTCCCCGCTGGTCCAGCGAAGGAAGACCTGGTCCTGGGACTCGGACTGCAGGAGAAGGGAGAGGGTGGCTGGGCTGCGCCAGGCGCTGCTGGACTAGGAAGGGGCCCGACCCGGGGAGCAGCCGCCTGCCTTACCCAGCTGTACACCTCCTCCCCCTCCTTGCTCTTGCGCATGCGCCTCACATAGCGGGAGAAGATGGAGAGCAGGGCGACGAGCACGGCATCCGACTCCGCGCTGCAGGAGCGCTTAGAGAACAGGTGGGACATGATGGTGGAGCGCTCCACGACCAGCCGGGCTACGTCCTGGGGGCAGCAGCATGGCCGTCAGAGGGCCTCCCCCGCCGGCCCTCATCTCCACACCGGGCCCACAGGCAGTGGCAGCCTGCCATGGCCAGGGTCACCAAGACCCAGCTGCATGTGGTGGGCGGGCCGACGGCGGAGGGAGGGGCCCTCGTGGCCATACCCCCAGTCAGACCACCAGGTGGCTGGGCGTGGCGGGGCGGGAAGTGACACACATGCTCTGAAGGCAGGGGACGCCCACCTGGCCCCCAAGAGGGACACTGGCGTCGTGACGCAGCCACTCCCAGAGTGGAGCATATGCCGGCAAGGGCAACACAGAGCCCCCGCCCTTCTCAAGACCCAAAATGAAAAGCCAACAGCCACAAGAGTGTTAATATGAAACCTACTACAACAGTGCTGGCACACGGGCTACCAGAGCAGACTCGGGGACAGTGTCAGGGCCTGGGCTGCTGTTCCCACCCAGCCCTCAGCAAGGAACTCACACCTGGAAAGAAGCCCACCTCCAAGGACCTCTAGCTGACTGCATGCCTTCATCCCACAAAGCCCAGGGTCCTCAGGAGCCACGTGAGGGCCCAGCTAGAGCAGGCGGATGGGACAACAAGGTCCCAAAAAAGCTGACTAGGGCAGTGGGCGAGGAGGAAACAGCCAAGCCCTGGAGGGAACTGCCCCACGGAGCACTGCCAGGGCACCCCGGGGTTGGCCCGGCTCCTGTCCTGTCCACCCCAACCAGTATGCCTGGGTGGGGGGTGCACAACCCACCTCAGGCCCAGGCACCACCGCCCTGGGGGCAAAGATAGCCGGTGACCCCGATGGCTATGTTGGCACCAAGCATGCCAGAACCCTCACACCCCTCATGCTGAGTCTGGGCAGAAGGTCAAGGGGAAGTGACAGGGGCACGTGCAGGCCCGGCCCCCCACCCCAGGGGCTGCCCTACTGGTCCCGCTCTCCTCCACAAGGGCCCAGGGCTGCCCCCACCCCCTCACCAGTGCCAGGTCACTGTGCTGGCCCTGCTCCTCCACAGGCGTGTGCTGGGACAGGTAGACCAGGTAGGCGCTGATGGTCTGCGGGTCGGTCTCCATGTGAATGGCCTGGGGACGGAGGGCCACATGAGCTCTGGCTGCAGGCTGTGCCCCTCTACCCCCACCCCTGCCCCGGCACCTCCCCCACCTGCTGCAGTGCCAGGGCGGTGGTGGGCCTGACGCTATCGAACAGAGGCAGCCGGGGCAGGTCCCGCAGAAGCCACTGGTAGCCGCGCAGCGCCTCCGGATCCCCGGGGTCGTCCTCCATTGGGGGCTCCTTCTCCTCGCCGTCCCGCACGCTGCCCTCTGACAGCACCAGGGATAGGCCCTGCAGGCAGACGTTCCCGTGCCACGTCTCGGCCCCAACCCACACACGGGTCTCGGGGAACGGACACGTTCTCTCAAAGCCCCAAGAAGATGGGGGCCACCCGACTAACGAGGACGCCATGTCCAGTCACAAACACTTGAGCCAACACGACAAGAGCAGCGCAAGCCGGTTCCCTTGGACAGTCGCCGAGCCCCTCTTGGGGTCCAGCAACCCCCAACGGCACCCCATCCCCCCTCCAGTGTGCAGAATCCGCTGGACAGAGCCCAGGAGCATACAGGCTTGCCCACACCATGGAGCGAGGGTGCAGGGCGCCAAAGCTCACCTTCATGGCCAGCACCCTGGAGGCCACCTGGGAGGAGCCGAGGCGCCGCAGGAAATAGTCCAGCACCTCACACGTGGTCTGCTCGTCGGCCTTGGGGCCCAGCAGCAGGTCCTGCAGGCGCCCCAGCAGCTGCCGCTGCTTCTGCTGCCTCTGCAGGGGCGAGGGAGACCCCTGGTGGGCCTTCGGGACCATGGGCAAGAGCTGGCGCCCTGGGGGGCCTGGAGGCAGGGGGAGGGCACCGACCTGCCGCTTCTTGGCCTTTTGCTCTCTGCTCTCGGCCTCCTCCTCCTCCTCCCCAGAGGTGGCGTCGTCGGCCGCGTCGTGCAGCAGGAACTCACACAGGCACTGCACGGGCAGTACGTCCAGGGAGCCCTCGCTCGACTGCACCAGGTCGGCCAGCCATGGCATGGACTGCGAGGAGGCCTGGGTGGGCGGCACACACATTCAGCCTGCCCAGTGCGAACGAATCTGCTGCTTCCCCCACCCCAGCCCGTCTGCCTGCCTCCCCGCATGCCCGCGGCCACAGGGCATGGACTCCGCTCGTGTGCGGGGAGCTGCCTACAGCCACGAAGCCCATTCTCTGTGGCCCGGAGTCCCGGACTGCCCTCTTCTGGCTACAGTCTCACTTAATGCCAAAGCCTGGGACGCCTTTGCCAGGCCCCTGCCCTGCACCCTGGAGCTGCCAGGAACTCGCCTGCCTCTGGATGATGTTGAGGAGGAAATCCGGGCTTCGGCTCCGACACAGCAGGTGCCCGAGACGCAGGGACTGGTTGAGGCCTTTCACTTGGTCCAGGATGTGGGGTGGAGGCCTCCGAGGGGGTCCTCTGAAGGTCCCAGAGGACACGAGTGTTAGGAAGCCACGTGTGCACAGAGTCCCCAGAGCAATGGCCACATGTGAGGATAGGGGACGGCTTGTGTCCCACCTGAAGCCACCACCCACAGAGGCCCAGCAGTCCCTCCGTCTGCTCCTCCAGCCATGGCCCCTCCACAGCCCTGCCACCGCCCAATCCAGCTTGGCCCCAATCCAGGGTATGGGCTCCACGTACTGAGGGTCCAGGCTGGTGAGCTGCGAGAGCAGAAGGCTGCTGCTCTCAGTGATGGTCTGCTTAGTGGAAGCCGCTGCCAGATGGCCCTCGAATGCCAGGATCTCCTGCTTTTCCCGCTGGGAGGTCTGCAGCTCCCGATTAATCATCTCTGTCCGGGTCTCCTCGTCCGTCAGAGTGCACGGGGGGTATGAGTAGTTGCTGGGGACCGAACAGAAGGAACACGCTTCTGTGCCCGTCTGAGGCTTGTGGCCACCAGACAGCAGCCCACGGGGTCAAGGATGGTCACAACCGATGCCCTGCAGATAGCCTCGGCTGCCAAGTGCTCCAGAGAGGCTGCTGGGCCATCAGCAGTGCTGCTGGGTCAGGGCCCTGGGAGGGAGCCCCGTGCCCGTCAAGCCACTCTCCTTCCAAGAGACAGCACATGAGCCACCCCCAGAATCGAACTCGGTAGGCATCAGAATCCTGGACCCCCGCTCAGTCCTCCCCAGGCCAGAACCCCCTTTCACATGGCATCTGCAGGCCGACCAGCTGCTCCCAGAGGCACACACAGCTCTGTCGAGTAACCCAGCTGTCATGGGTTCTGAGATGAAACCTACCGCCTGTGACAGCCACTTAGGACCGTATCACAGGCACTCGGCCACCGGCTCAGCTCCGCAGGAACACAGCGGACAGCAGAGCGCAGTCACCCGGCCCAGGCGTCGAACACCCATGCCCACCGTGTAGCTTGGCAGCTGTGGACCCCAGGCAGCCTTCATTTGTGCACCCAGTCCTCCCAGGTGGACTCACTTGGTCATCACCATCTCCATGAGCATCTTCAGCGTGGGGTACTCCTCCCAGGCGGCCAAGCCTAGGGAACAACGAGACAGCGGCTGGCGGCCAGCGCACAGCACTCCTGCCCATCTGGGGTCCCGGCCCACTGCCCAGTCCCTAGGCAGGCTCCACCCCGGATTCCAACAAGCAAGAAGTCCCGATAGGACGTTAAGAGCAGCACCCGGGGCAAGGGGCGGGGGAATGACCGCGAGCTGGCCAGAGGGAGGCTCACCAATGTTCTCAGGGTTGAACGCCGCGACCACCAGCAGGAGGGGCCACGCCTTCCAGTAGAGGGTGGAGATGGCCAGGTTCGGAGGCTGGTACCTGAAATGCAAGGACACCCTGGCATGGCTTGGCCTCGGCAGTGTGAGGCAGTGACGGGACTCGGTCCTGACCAGGGTGGAATGGCCCGGAGATGTCGTGGTGATGGACCAGCAAGGGGACTACTTCAGAGATCAAAATGTTGACACCTGCTACTCCACAACCCCCGGACCCGGTCGTTCAGGAACACTGGCGTCCCCAGAAAGGGCACAGCGGCCACCATGACGCTGCCCAGGGCCCAGCCCCGGGACTCACCGCCCAGGTCCCCGTGCCGGCTGAGCCCCGGCGTGCCGGCTGCTAAGTGCGAGCAAGGGCGGTAACGACACGAGATCTTAGTGTTCCCTACGGGTCTTATTCTCTCCGTTGGAGAGCCAGAAGCAGCCCTCTACCCACCCACACAAACTTTAACACCGTCTCCGTGACTTAAAAATCATGTTTACAACACACTTCTGATTAAAGTGCAGCTCTTTTGGGTGACAGAACGTTCTAGAGAGTGAAGCGGAATGCCACTGCTGCTGAGTACAAAGGAGATCCAAAAAGCCAACTAGGAGAGATAAGTGAACGGGCTGCCACGTGAGAGCAAGCAGATCGGGAGGCAGAGCACATAGCAGCACCTCGAAAAGGCAACAAAGAAATGAATTCCGGGCATGACAAACAGCATTGGGAAGAAAAAAAATCCTCAGGTACAAACAACACAAGACGTGCGAGCCTAACCCATTAGAAGCTGCAGGCCGATGCTGACAGGAAGAGATCTAAATGAACGGAGACCAGAGCTTCAACACCGCGAACATGGCCACACCCCCCAACCCATCTGAACCCACAGCGATACCGTCAAAACCCTGCTGCGCTTTTTTCTAGAAATTAACAAGCTGACCCGAAAATTCACGGGGAAACACAAGGGCCCCAAGAGCCAAGACCGCCTTGCAAAACAAAGCAGGAGGACTCCCACTTTCCAGTTTTGGAACTCAGCCTCGCCCACGGGTGTGGAGGGCGGCGCGCACGCAGCACAGACACACGCACAAACAATAGAACCAAGAGCCCAGAAGAACACATACGTCATCGTCACCTGATCGCCGACCAGAGTGACAAAACCTCCAGTGGGACGGGGAAAGGAGAACAGCCTTCGGCGCACGGTGCCGGCACCACAGGCCGTCCACGGAGGGAGAATGAAGTTGGACCTGATGAGCTAAAACTCTCGAGTTCTTGGGAGGACACGCGAGAGAGCTCCGTGAGCCTGGGTAGGCCTCCACAGCCACACAGCAGTACAGAGGCACACGGGGCCATGTCGTCAGCGGGTCCCTGCGCGGAGCAGAGTGGGGGCACCGGGAAAAGCCACGCGAGCACGGCCAGCAAACAGTGCTGGGGCAGCGCCTCGTCCACCGTGGCAGAGCGAACCTGGACCCGGCCTTTCTGTCCACACAACTAACTCGGGGATCCGAGGCCTAAATTCCAGAGCTGAAGCTGTAAAACACGATGCAAATTTTCATGATCCCAGACAAGGCAACAGTTCCTTAGAAATGACACAAGAGGACAAGAAATGGGAGAGAACCAGCAGAATGGGACTTTCCCACAACTAAAGCGTTTGTCTCTCAGAGGCTCAAAGGGCACGAACGGGAGCCCGGGAAGATAACCCGCAGGACGGGAAGACGCGTGCAGATTACAGACCTGTTTGCGGTCTAGGTGCAGGATAGATAGCTCCCAACAACAAAAATCCAAACCACCCAACTCAAAAACAGACAAAGGACCCAGACAGACATCTCTCCAGACAAGATGGACACATGGCCGAACAGTGCACGAAGGGAAGCTCAGCGCCATCAGTGCTCGGAGACGCGCCCGTGGGAGCCACAGCAGGACACGTCCGCACACCCGCTGGGACGGTGAGCGCAGGAGACACAGGCGCTGGCGGGGCGAGGATGCGGCGGGACTGGAGCCCCCCGGCACTGCTGCAGAGAAGTCGGCAGCACTTCAGTTAACCACGTGACCCCTGCCCCCAGGAGGAGCCCTGGAAACACAGGTCTGCACGGTGTGGCAGACCGTCCTCGGCAGCATTCTCGGGGCACCGGGAACTTAAACAAAGCGTGGCATCCGCACGGAGCAATGCTACGCGGCCAGGAGAGGAAAAGAAGTGCGGCTGTCATATACCCCGGCTGAGGCCCAGCGACATGCAGCCCAGCGAGGGAGGCCAGACGCAAGCCATGGGTCACCGGCTTCTGTCACTATGAGGTGTGCAACGACATCCCAGCCATAGGACAGAGCGCAGGTCAGAGGCTGCTGAGGGCTGTGTGGGGCGGGGCAGGGACGGCTCCCGGGGCGGGCTTCTTGAGGGGGACAGACACACTCTAAACCAGGACTGCGGTGGTGGCAGCGGCGGCACAGCCCCCTGCATTTGCTGGAACCAGCGCACCAGCGACTCTGAGTGGGTGAGGCCTATGCGGACCCCAGCTCAATAAAGCGGATGGGGGACTCCACATGAACCCCCGCTGTGCACCTGGGAACGTGTGTGTGTGTGTGTGTGTGTGTGTGTGTGTGTCCCCCATAAACAGGAGAGGGAGACAGCTGGGCCACAAGTCCCTGAGATGCGGGTGCGGGCAGGACAGCAGGTCTGGGGCCCCCGCAAGCTGTCTGGCCCCACGTCCAGCCTTGCAGGTCTTGAGGGGCATCTGCACCCAGCACGCCCAACACGGGAGGAGGGGGTGGGGAGGAAGGGGGTGGGAAGGGAAGGAGCGCCTTACCCGGGGGGTAGCTGGATGTTTTCGGGGTGGTGGTAAGTGCACAGGTTCAAGACCGCGTCGATCAGCTGGATCCTCTCCACCTTCAGCACTTCCACATCTGAAACCGAGAGCCACATGCAGCTGCCAGAAGCCCGCTCACACGCACCAGGGGGGGCTCCGGGGCACAGGGCTTGGGCCGCGGGAGGACAGCAGGCAGACGGAGCCTTGCTCTCCAGCAGCCGAGGCGCGGGCAGGGACATGGATGGACACGGGCGGCCCGAGCAGGTGGGCCAAGGGCGCAGACGCGGGCCCCGTGGCAGCCAAAAGAGGTAAGTGGCTCTTGTGGCACGGGCGCCGTCCTCAGGACTACTGGTGCAGCCCTTTCCAGGGCAGACGCAGCACCTGCTGCCATGCATCCCACAGACAGCAAGCGCAGACCCCAGGGTGAGCCCCAGACACAACGCCCCGAGTCACTGCCAGATGAATGCCTGCTGCCCCATCCCCTATTCCAGGGGACCAGTCAGGTCCAGCGGGCATGGGGCTGTGGGATGGAGCAGACGCCCGGCTAGATGCCAGGACGCAAGCCCACCCCAGCAGCCCGGGAGCACGCAAATAGATGCCCAAGGGGCATCTGCAAGGATGCGAGCACTGAGGCCCTCTGGGGGAGGCCTTCACTGAGGGGCTGCCCGGACCATCAGAAGGGACCCTCACCGTCTGCCTGCACGGCCGCGGCTCGCTTCACCAGGTGGTCGGCAAGCTCCATGGCATCTGCAGGGCCCAGCGGGAGCTCCCGGGACAGCCCAATGACCAGGATGCGCATCAGCGTGTCCTCCAGGATGGGCACCTCTGAGCAGAGGCGGAGGAAGAAGCTGTGGGCAGAGCAGGTAGGGCTGGCTTGGTAGGGGGCTGCACATGCCCCTCACCCTGTGCAGGAGAGGCCCCAGCTCCAAGTCTCGACGGGGCAGGGAGGGGGGCACCATCCCGCTCCTGCGCTCACTCGCTCCTGAGGCCTCCGTGGACAAGGCCTGGCCATGCCAGGGAAGAAAGCGAGAAGGTGCCCGACCCCCAGGAGCACAGATAAACTAGCCACCACCCACAGCTGCCCACAGCACAGCACAAGGAGGGGCAGGGAGCACAGGGGTGGGAGGCGCGCAAGCTGGTCCGGGCAGCAGGGACCCAAAGGTAAAGACGGCCGGGAGCCACCCAAGAATGCTCGGGAGACGGGGCCACAGCACTGACCCGGGGAGGAAGAGCACGTGCATGTGGCTGCTTGGAGGCCCAGAGGGAGCAGTGAGTTTGAGGGTCCCGTGGACATGGGCCGGCTGGAGCCTTGGGAGTGGACAGCACTGCAGAAGCACGGCAGGTGCAGCACATGGGGACGGGGGAGGGGACAGGGATGGCGATCCGGGAGAACAGACGGAGGGAGCCCTGGCGTCCACAGTGCTCATGGGAGCAGAGCCCCCCCACACCGCCCCTGTGCACACGGGGGACATGCTCACTTGCGGTCGCTCTCGGGGGGCCAGTTGTCCCACTTGTAGTAGGTCTCCGGCTGCTCCGTGAAGAGCACCTTGTGCAGGCTGAGGGGACAGAGGAGCTGTCGGTGCGGGTGCCCAGGGCTCTCCCCAGCCTACTGGGCTCCGCGGGGTAGAAACTGCATGCTCTAGGCAGGGACTCCGGGACATCTCTCAGAGCCTAGGCAGAGCAGACCCTGCAGCTGAGCCCGTGTCCCCTGCTCGGGGCACATCTCTGGCTGAGAGGCCAGCACCAGTGCATGGCCACATCCAGCGTGGCAGGCTCCCGTGGGCTGGGCCCAGGGAAGGGGCCGCCGTGGAAGCAGAACGAGCCGGCCCGTACCAGTGCACGTAGTCCTTGGGGGCGAGCTTGCTGATGGAGGGGACGACGGTGTGCAGCCACCACACGGCATCCCGCTGGATTGCGGCGATCTGATTCTGGAAGGAGCGCAGTACCTCGAGGTCTGAAAAGGACATGCAGGGTCACAGTGTGTCTGCACAGCAGCCTCCCGGGGTCGGGGGTGAGAAGGAGCAGGGATGGGGTCTCTGAGCATCCATCCTTGCGCCTCCTACGGGCTACAGAAGGGACACACTGACGGACACCAACGCAGCTAGAGAAACACTCAGGGAGCACCGCGTAAGCCTCCTGTGGGCCAGGGAAATTCCAGATAAAGGAAATCCCCAAATCTCAAAGGTTTCATTCCTCACGTTTTTCATGACTTCGTTAAGACACTTGGGCAGCCTCTGCTGCCAGGCTCCCAGCAGGCTTCGTGATGAGGCCAAGCAGCAGGACCACCCACCCCAGCCTCCTGCTCTCGGAAGTGGGACCGCAAGCCCGAAATGGCCCCCAGTGAGCAGATGACCCAAGCAGACAGCAGGGCCTGGGCCCAGAGAATAGGCAACAGCAACTTCCAGAAGCTCCCTGAGTGTCCAGGATGGTGAGTGGGTCCCCCAGGGGACGGCCTGCAGCCTTGGGAATGGCCCCCAGCCCTGCTCTCAAGCTGGGTGGCATCCAGTCTGTCCTGGGTCCTTACTTTTCTTCTCTCCTTTGTCCCAGGCGGTGCCAGCCTCCTTCACCTGCGCTGTGATGCCCAGCATCATGGCCACAGCCAGGACGTCTGTGACGTGTACCACAAATCGCTCCTGTAAGCACAGCCCCGCACAGCCAGGTTCGTGTGGGGCAGGGGCCCGCAGCCCAGAGGCCCTGTTCAGGCTCTCAGCCCATAGGCAGCCGGCGCAGGAGGACACCCAGGGAGCACTGTGCCTGGAGACAACGTGTGCGAGGAGGTACGGGGACTAGGAGCAGGTCGGCGAAAGGCTCAGACCATGGAAGGTTCAGCCAACAAAGCCGGGCAAGGCCCACCATCTGGAGTGTGGGGCCATCTGCCAACTTGCCCTTGTGGCTTTCAAGACCTACCCCTGTCCTCCTCCTCTCCCTCCGCACCTCAAAGTCCAACACCTCCCTAGGGCATACCTGCAGCTCCAGCAGCTCCAACTCTGTCCCCAAGTCCGTCCCCACCTCCATGCCTGGCCAGAAGGTCACCCACATGCGGCCAGTCCCTCCTCAGACCCCACAGAGAACAGAGCCCAGGCCACCCTCTGAGACCAGCCGCTGCAGAAGAGGCCGTGGAGCACGGGGATGGGGGGCACCTTGAACTCCATGTCCAGGTACTGGGGCTCCTTGCGCTCCTGCATGAGCCCAAGGCAGAAAGCCTGGAAGTTGACTTCGTGCTTGGTCTGCTTGATGATCTCCCGCAGCAGAGCCCGCGAGGCCCGCAGGTAGTCGTCCTTGTTGGTCAGCAGGTCCTGGAACACCATGGCCAGGAACTGGGAGGAGAGAGGACATCAGGCAGGTCACTCCCCACCGCCACCAGCTCCCCTACCATCGCAGGCCTGCCGTCGGGGCCTACCTCGGCCCTGCGCGAGGCTTCCCACAGCCCGGCCGGGAAGACAGCCCTGTTTCCCTGGAGCACACTGGGCCTGAGCAAGCATGACATGCTTCCACACTGGCCACTCCCAGACAGCATGGCACAGTGGGGGACACAGCTTTCACTCTCAGGGCAGCTGGTTCGTGGGGGACCAGGCCTCGTTAAACCACTGCCTGGGGGTGAGCCGTGCCAGGCTCCTGGGCTGCGGGGACGAGCAAAGAGGGGATGGCAGAGTGGCGGCGAGAAGCGGCACCCCGCGCAGACGCCGCTTACAGCCCTCGCTCGCTCCAGCAACGACCCTAGCGCTGCTCTCGGCTCTCCCTTCACAAGCACCCGGAGTGCAGGGGACTCTCATACTAGAGACCCGAAGGCCAATGCCAGAGATGCCAGCCCTGTTTGGGAAAGACCAGCCCTCAGAAGAGTGGGACAGGCCTTGGATTGGAAACAGGGGCCTTTTTGGGGGACTCAATGCTGCCTCCTCCCGAACAAGCTGAGCCCGGGCTTCTGAGGAAGACGACCCGTGGCGGGGCTATACCTGCTCCGGACCCGACCTGAAGTCAGAGGCCACTGGGTGCTGCTCACTGGGCCCTCTATGCCCTCCTGGGCTTTCTCCCACGCAGCTCAGCTCACACCATCCACTGCATCCCAGTGCCTGGGGCTGCACCTGCTGCCAAGTGCTCCTCTCCTCTCCTCTCCCCACGTGCACAGGGGCCCCCGCGCTGTGGAGCACCCTACCTTGGGTGCCAGCTCCGAGCTGTGCTGCAGCACGGTGTAGAGGATCTGCATGTTGTTGGGGTTCCGGGCGTTGGAGAGCTCGTTGAAGACCACAAACTTGATGGTGGTGCCCAGGTTGTCCTTGTGCGCGCTCAGCAGCTCCCTGGACACAGGGCGAATCAAGGGGTGCTGGTGCGGACTGCAGCCGCCCACCGGCTCCCGCCCAGGTCCCCTCCCACTCCACTGCCCACCCTCCGGCTCCCCACCTCTGGCCCTGCCGCCCTCCCACCGGCTCCTGTCCAGGCCGCACCTGACACACAGCATGTAATGGTTCAGGAGAACCTTGGGCTTGAGGCGGATCTTGATCAGGTGTGAGATGACGTCCATGTCCTCCACGCCGTGCGTGTTGCAGTTCATGCACACGGACATCAGCAGGTCCTGAGCAGGCCTGGTCAGCTACAGGGGGCGGGGCAGCGCCCCATCAGCCTCGCACACAGCCCAGCCCCCACAGCACCCCGGAGGAGGAGGCCCCACCCCCGCCCTCACCTTGGGGTTCTGCAGCCACATCTCCAGCCTCTGCACGGCCATCAGCCGCACCTCCTTGTAGCCGCAGGTGGAGGTGAGCAGCCGCAAGAGGTTCCGTGACACGTTGTCAATGGGCTGCCGCCTGTTCAACTGGTCACGGAGCATGTCCAGGACATACTCCTCCACGCTCTCTGCGAGGTCGTCGTACCTAGGCCAGAGGGGCGGGGGGACGAAGGAAGGAGAGCTGGCTCCCCCCATGGGCCCACCCTGCCAGCCTCCCAGCCACATGCAGGGCCCTAAGGGCGGGGGGCCGCATGGCACGCCTACCTGGGCATGAGCTGGCCCTCCTGCTCGGGGCTGAGCTTCTCCTCAGCGATCAGAAGCTCCGTCTGGCTGTCCTCCTCCTCCGTGAGAGAAGGGTGAGGGCTGCTCCCTGCAGACCCAGCCACTTATGGACACATCCCCCAAGCCACCCTGCGAACACCCATCCCCGCCAACAGTGGGCTCCGTGGAGGGCGGCGACCTACCCCCTACCACGGAGGCTCCCTAGCCCAGCCACCCAGCGTCTTACCAGCGCTGAGATCCCCGCCGCTGCGTGCCACCTCCCCCTGCAGAAGCATGCTCTTGGGGGGCATCTTGGTGTTAAACGCCGTCTGGATGTTGTCCACAAAGGTCTTACAGTGTGGGCTGTCCACCCAGATCCGCTCACCCAGGGAGTCTTCGATGTACACCTGCATGGGACAGACATCCACACTTCTGGCCCCTGCTGGGAAGTTCTCTTCTGCCCGCGCTCTGCAGCTCCTGAGACAGGTGCTTCCCCAAGCACCTCCAGTTGCCTGGGGGGGGAGGGGGCTCCCAGAATGACCTCCCCAGTGACCAGCACAGGAGGCAGACGCCCCGGGCTGCCAGATACGCAGCCTCCCGAGAGAACAAGTCAGGTTGGCCTCTTTTTCCTCCCAGGGTCCTGCACTCTGTCCCCATCACCCCAAGCGGGGTGGAGGTCCCAGGGAGCCGCCCAGGAGAGGCGAACCCACCTTGACGAAGATCTCAGGCCAGTTCTCATCCTCTTCGTATGCAGCCATGAGCAGGTTACAGGCCAGCACAGACACCAGACTGTTCCCCTTGGCCTTGAAGTTGATGGAGGCGTCCCGCCGCAGAAGGCTACACAGAGCCTATGAGAGACGGCGTGTCATCAGGGAAGCAGTGCCTTGCACACGGGGCAGAGCTGGCAAGCTTCTGGAGAAGCAGCCTGGGGTGGGAGGGGACGGGACACGAGGCCAGAGTGAGGGCCCATCTCACTCCGCCCGGCCCTCACCTCAATGACCCCCTCTGTGGCGAAGATGTTGGGCTTGATCTTGGCCAGATACATGAGGCTCAGGTACAGTGCGCCATCGGGCTTGGCCCGCGTGGCCTTCAGCTGCTTCACGGCCCCACACAGCACGCCCTCAATCCGGCCGTCATTGCCCTCCAGCTCGGCGGCCTCGATCTCGTCCAGCAGCACGGAGGGTGGCACTGGCAGGTACAAGAAGGGTGTCATCAGGACGGCCAGGAGCAGAACCCGCCTTCAGGGTCCCTCCCAAAGCCAGGGGACAACAGGGTAAACCTGTAGAAGCCCAGTGAGTGAGGGCCTCAGGGCTGTGCCACGGGTCCCCCACCTCCAAGGTGGGGAGGGAGCCACAGCCAGGGAGGGAGCAGGGTGCATGCCGCCTGCCTCACGGGGCCCGACCCAGCCAATGACAGGCCACCCCAGGAACAGCACCCTCCAACTCCAAGCACTGGTCCAGCCACCTCCAGACCTCTCCCCACAGCCCTCATGGCTACTCTGGGTATAGCTGCTCCCGCACTACATTTTTTTTACAAATAGGTCAACTTTTTCTAAGTTTTCAAATTAACTGGCCCAATGCCATTCATCGCCTTTCCTCTTAACAGCAGTTAACCGCCTCTCTGCTGGTCTCCCCGCCTGGTGCTGCTGGCCTCTCCTCAGATCCGCCCCCACAGGGTTTTGCTTCAATGGTCTCTGCTCCTTGGGTTTTGACCTTCTCTCCCATGTTCACTTCCACCATCTCTTCATGCTTCCTTCCCGCCTCCTTTGCCGTCGTGCGTCCTCGGCACGCGGAGCTCACTCCGCGCGGTCAGCCCCCGGAGCATGCTACAGGTCCACCGCACCCCTTCCTGGCGCGACAGTCCGTGTCGCTCCAACGCAGAGACTGCAATCCCCACCGTAGCATCTCCTCTGACCCGAGAGAGTATTCTAGTGGTTTTAAAGATGCAAACACGAAGAGGGAGGTGCTGCCGTTGGTGTGAGTTAACCGTGCGAGGGCAGAAGACTCAGTGACACCCACTGGACACTTTCCAGGTGCCCGGGACACGAGGCAAGCAGGCCATGCAGACGCACTGGATGCCGTGAAGACCTCGACCTTCCACATGCCCGGGGCTCTGCATGGCGGTGTTCCACCTTCTGTTTGCTTAACGTGTTTGTAAAGTGCTTCATCGCTCGGCGCACGCTTTCCATAACCATGTTTCATCTCATCTCCAGAAGTACCTCGTACAGGAGATGCCAGCCGGGGCCGCAGCCCTCGCTGCCAGGAGCAGGTGCCATGGGGCTGGCGGGGCAGCAGCCCGGGGAGAGTTGGGCCTGGATGAGAGGTCTGATTCACCCCTGAAGCCCAGCAAGCCCCAGACGTGTCTTCTGCTCCTCCTGCCCCGGGGCTCCGGGACACGGTTCCATTCTCCAGGACACATGCCTTGCTCAGCAGCTTATTTTCTAATGTCCTCAACCACGTGTCAAAACCCCATCCAGCCTTCAAGGCTCAACGTCACAGATCCCTCATGAGTCTTCCCTGTGCCAAAGCTGTCATGTAAATCCCTCTGTGCTCAAAACTTGGGGCTGGCTTGGTATTTCACGGATCTGACCTACAGGGTATCGTGGAGCAGCCAGAAATAATCGATGGGAAGATGACACAGAAAAGCAGGCCCAGGGGCGCCTGGGTGGCTCAGTGGGTTAAGGCCTCGGCTCAGGTCATGATCTCAGGGTCCTGGGATTGAGCCCCGCATCGGGCTCTCTGCTCAGTGGGGAGCCTGCTTCTTCCCTCTCTCTCTGCCTACTTGTGATTTATCTCTCTGTTAAATAAATAAATAAAATATTAAAAAAAAAAAAGAAAAGAAAAGCAGGCCCAACCTGATGTGCACACAGATTAAAAGTTCTTCTGTAAATAACAGAATTATAAGTGATTTTTTAAAAACTCCCCTTGGGGGCGCCTGGGTGGCTCAGTAGGTTAAACCTCTGCCTTCGGCTCAGGTCATGATCCCAGGGTTCTGGGATTGAGCCCCGCATCGGGCTCTCTGCTCAGCAGGGAGCCTGCTTCCTCCTCTCTCTCTGCCTGCTTCTCTGCCTACTTGTGATCTCCGTCTGTCAAATAAATAAACAAAATCTTTAAAAAAAAACAACAAAACCTCTCCCTGGTTGTCACTGATGCTGTAGCACCACCTCCTGAAGTGAAGAAATGGAGACAGACGAGCCCTTCGCTGTCCGTGGAGATCACTGAAGTCCAAACGCCCACGTGGTAGGCAGTGAGGGGAATACACGAGAACACAGAGCCCACAAAACAAGGCTCTGGTCTCCATTTCTGCTGATGTCCAATGCGCAGACCAGACACAGAGGACACATGCAGCGAGCACATCAGAGGAATCGCCAGGCAAAGGAAGGATGCCGCTCCCCAAAGAACAGCCGCTGTCAGTGCAGCAGGGGCACCCGCCCCATGACATGGGGACAGCTGAAGAGTCACCATCTATCCATCTCCCAGCTGACAGAAGAACACTGGCACAGGCCACTAAGCTCACTCGCCAGCACATGCTCCCGCAGTACGTCGGGGCCTGAGACCCACCTGTGCCACGCTGCCCTGGGTCCCATTAACACTTCCCATCTCCATCTCAGTTTGGAAGCACATGGCAGGAAAGGCACCTGCGTGAGGAGTGTTTCGCAGAACAGACTCCCTGATGACTCCCCTCCCCCCTTCTCCAGAGAACCTGTGCTCCACTCTGGTGCTAAGCCGGGAAGCAGCCTTCAGCGAACCCCCGGGAGGCGGCCGCAGGGTGGGATGTGCTTTCTGGGAAGGGAAGCCCAGAAACCAACTTTACCTTCAATTGGGACCACAGATGGCTCTTTAATGGATGGAGAGATGGCGCGCTTTTCCGCCACTGCAGCCTCAGCCAGGCGCCCCAGGGCACTCAGGGGGGGTGTGGACGAGAGTTTGGGGCGCTTGGTGAGGCCGGTCAGGGCTGAGGCGCCCGCCAACGCGGCTGCAGCATCCCGCTTGCGCTCAGAAGGCAGGCCAGAAGGGGCAGGCTTCAGCAGGGTAGACGCTGTTTTGGATTCATTGGCCTGACCCTTTGAGCCCAGAGCAATGAAGTCTCCTGGTGGAGGGTGCCCTGCAGAGAAGGGAGGTGGGCAAACATGCACTTTACCTGGTGGTGGC